>VOPJ01004607.1:0-46635 GCA_014673585.1 Semibalanus balanoides
AAGGTTGTTTTGATAAGAAACACATCAGAAATAAAAACAAAACCAGGGAGCATCCAAAACATGGCTATCTTAACCAAAACTGAAGTTCAATATGCTATTTTGGTAGTGGTGAATATTAATTGATGTAGTTATGGTTATTGCATGTGATAATTTACTGGACATCGTGGTGGGCGCAATTAGCCAAGGGGGCGCAGTTCATCCACTTTCCCCTACTTATATGATTTGTTCATGAACAGTTCGTGAACGTTCGTGAACTGTTCGTTGTTTGTTTATTTTCAGCCGATGGCGTCATTTGTTCATGAACACATCTATTCACATTTCACGAACTGTTTGTTTGTGTTTGTTTATTAGGAAAAATAAACAAACACCAAACCCTGATAAAGTATGGTACTGAACGTTTCATTGCAATCCATTGCTAAACTCGCGAGTTATTCCCCCCCCCAAAAAAACGAGGGAGTGAGGGGGATGACATCCGTCCCCGCACTGTCGAGTGATAACCCTCGCCCGGGCAGGGTGAGGGTTAGATAGCGTCTCTCACCTTCGCCCTACGCGGGGGCCTGACCACTAGAGCTGCCACTTTTCAGGCTTGTGGCTACCCGACCCGACCCGCAAACCCCCAGCAACTACCCATCACTACCCACATGAGCATATAGGCTGCCAGCTACCTGCAAGTACCCACAAGTACAATTTGTAATTATTATGTCTGGCATTTAAAAACGATTTTTTTCAACGCTGAACTGTTTGGTGTTGATCTCTTTTCACTAACTGAGGTGCTAAGCAGTTAGTGATTGGTTCAAGCATCGGAATTACCATCACAATCCCTATTTTTTAAACTTATGAAAATTCTGCTACCCGCCAACTACCCACTTCATCCAAATTATCGCTTGTGCTACCCGCTTCTACCCACGTGGGTAGTAACTACCCACATCTGGTGGGTAGGTGGGAAGAAAAGTGGCACCTCTACTGACCACACACCCTGCTAACTTCCAAACCAAGCAACATAGAGCAACACGAAAAAAAACAAAAAACAGCATTATGCCTGTCATGTGAGGAATCTGATGGTAAATCATTTTTTTGTTTCAGGTCAACGGTTGACCTTCCAGGCCAAGTGATTGACCACGTAAAAAATAACATAAGATCATACAAAATAACACAAAAACATCAGATCTACCACGTAAAAAAAACGATTTTGCTCAGACCGTCGTAATTATTAAAGTTATGTAAATAAAATGATTTGGTTCGTTTTTTTTTTAGTTTGCTCCCACTCAAGGGCTAGCTTATTTCATTTTACATATTCATCAACACAACGCACGTTCACATACACATACACATACACATACACATACACATACACATACACATACACATACACATACACACCTACACACCTACACACCTACACACCTACACACCTACACACCTACACACCTAACACTACCACACAACACACACACACACACACACACAACACACACAAACACACACACACACACACACCACACACACACACACACACACAACACACTCTCTCACACACCACCCTCTCTCACCACACACACACACACACACACACCACACCACACACACACACACACACACACAACACACACACACACCACACACACCACACACCACCCACCACACACACACACACACACACACACAAACACAACACAACACACCACACGCACGGCGCACACACCCCACACACATACACATTCATAACCACTTTTAATTCAGTCCATTTCCCCGCGGATATCGTCAATGACCCACCTCGTTTGGTGAAGCAGCTGCAAACATTACTATTTTATTAGGTTGGAAGAGTTGCCCATTTGTCCTCGAACTCTACAAGCCTGCCTTTCCATTTAGCAATTATTTATTCCGTCTTTTATCTATATTTACTAGCGCGATTAATTTTGCAATGCTTAAGCCTTTGTTTTCGTTTATAATACTTTTCCCTATGAACATGACGACATCAAAACGTCATTATCTCCGAAACTACTTGACCAATGTCAACGAAATTTCGACAAGATATGTATAATTGTTGTTCACTCAGCTACAAAAAAAATCAGAAAGATGCGCAGCATGTGTACAAAGTTATTCAAGAAAAACCTCTGGGGGTGGGGGGCTGTCAGCCCCCCGTAGGGCGAGGGTTAATCGAAGCTCTAGCTCAATAACCCTATTCCCTGCGGGTGGGGGCAGATTCTGCCCCCCGGTAGTTTTTTGCCCGCCGCTTCTGAACCGGTTACGTCTATCGTCTTGAAACTTTCGAATTTTCCTAAATATGAATGACGCGTGTTCTGTGAAAATTTTGAAAAAATCGGCCCAGCAGAGGCGGCTCCAGGGTCATGTTTTTGGGAAGGTCGTTACGGAATGCGGAGTGTGGGGCCGCTCATCTCCCTTCGTTAGTTTGCGGTGGAATAAATCGTCAGAAACTAAATCGATGCCTTTATACCATCATACATAATTTTGGTATACATTATTGGGGCAAGGCGAACTCAGGGTACATAAAATTGGGAGGCGATATTATCCGTCAACTTAGGCCCAACTTCAAATAAGCAAGATGATAAAAGGCGTTCCGCACATGGTGCCCCCCACTTTGTTTACCTAAATCCACCTATGCACAGTTTGTTACGTTTAACCATTTACAGCAACAAAGCCCACATGTGACGTTTCCACGTCCCAAACCACTAGGAAAAAGCACATATTTTTATCAAAAATCCCACCATTTTGTATCCACTGAGTACGCCTATGATTTTCATTTTGTGTACTTGTCCCTTTCACACATTGAAGAACATGGAGCTCAAAAACGTTTTTTTTTTTGCATGAAAATCGGTTGAATCACATGGCCACCCAATGACCTTTAAAAAACAAACAAAAAATTTCGTATTCTGCTCCTGCCCCCCCCCCCATTTGAAAAAAAATGGGATCCAAAAAGAAAGATTTCGTCACGACGACGCGAATGTTTGTTCCATCGAAATCGGCCGAGCGGTTCTCGAGATTCTTGGGGGGGGGGCAGAATCTGCCCCCCCCCCCACGCAGTTAAGTAATTCTGGCCGCCCGCAGGGAATAGGGATAAGGAAAACCGCCAGTGGGTTGTCTTCCCCTAATCGGACAGAGTTGTGATCTTGCCATGCCTACCGAGAGACAGTTTAACTAAAGTAACTGAGTAACGGACGAAAGTATCTCCGTTACACTCTAACGCAAAATAACGGAAGAACGAGTAACTTTAACTACTTTTTATGAGTAGCGGAGTAACGAGTAACGGTATACATTTTTGAGTAACGATGAACCACCACTTATAACCTACTTATGACCAGTCATGAACAGAAGCGATGGCATAAATTAGTTCTCACTTAACACTAGTTCATGAGCTTCATCAAGTGCCGCAGGAAACGAGGGCGTCGCCAGTCGCCACCTGAAAATTGGGGCGACGGAGGCATTTTGAAGTCGATTATTTCCATGCAACGCCTTTCCAGACAATATGTTTAAGTCCCGATATGCTGGGAGAAGCAACCCCCGTCCCAACCCCAGCTTCCGACGCCCATGGTGTAGGATATCATATTCAAATTTAGCTATGGTAATATTAACACTTTTTATACATCGCCCACAGCCGTGGGCTCCAAGACACTTATATTTGTGTGTAGCGTTCTTATCTATCTGGTGCTGACGAAGTCAAATTGACGAAGCGCCAAAATACGCAGACGCTTCCATTGTTTTTCTTCAGAAATACATGCCTGTATAGAAAATACCGAAGAGTCACTAACCATCTGCGTTGTACGACTGTCTTATCAGGTCCGGACTGTATAGCTTGGTCCGGTCGTGATGCAATCTTGAGCGGTCTGGTCTGCTCTGGACTGGCGTGGTCCAATTCGGTCTATTCTAGTCCTTAGCATAACTAGACCTTATCCTCAAATTATTCGAAAATTAAATCAAAGCCAAAATGCCAGCACTCAACTGCCAGCACTCAACGACAACAGCACGTCCTGGCAGCTTCTACCAAAGTAGGGAAATTACTGTTGAGAGTTGAGCGCATACAATTATTAGTTTGTTTATATGAGATGGTGATATTTGTTATGATGATGTAATTAATAAAGCTGGGAATGATCACTAACATGGTTATGTTTATTTTTTGCATCGACAGTAGCCAAGTTGGGGAATGGAGCATTCTATATAGCAACATGTTTAAGCATTCAAAATGTTTGTACCTTAAAAACTGTGAGGGCCTTAGTGTTCTCTTTAAGTTTGGGGCCATTGTTAGTGTAGAAAGTGAGCATTGCCGTCTGCTATTATCCCCATTTTTATTTAAACTATTAGTAAGTAAATATTTTCAGGAACTTCGCTGTTTCAGAAGATAGACAGAATATCTAGCATGAGGCATAGAAAAGAGAAAACAAGGCATGTACAGAGCGATGGTGACTGTATGGGGTGTTGCATTCGGTCGATAAAGGGCAGTGCCCGAATATACCTGATTTTGTTTGCCTTCGATTTAATTTTGGATTAATTTGAGGATAAGGTCAAGTTATGCTAATGTCAATTATGTCATTCCTCAGCACACTTAACTCACTCACTAGTCTAGTCCTGTCTAGATCTGTATGGTCTGGTCCGGTGTGGTCCAGTCTGGTCTGGTCTGGTGTGGTCCAGTCTGGTCTGGTGTGGTCCAGTCTGGTCTGATTTGGTCTGGTCCTGTACGGTCCCGTCCAGTCCGACCTCGTCCGGCCTGTCCAGTCCGGTTCGATTTGGTCTTATTTACGTTTGGTCTGGTTCAACCTGGTCCGGTCCTGGCTCAGGTCTGAGTCTTAGGTCTGATTCTCGGCTGACTGTTCGTTATGTCCGGTATCTGGTCCTAACCTAGTCCTGTTATGCCGTCTGCTATGGGTCCTGGTCTGGTCTCAACCTGTTCTCGTTATGGTCCGGTCTGCCTGGTCCTGCTTTCGGTCCGGCTAACCTGGCTCCGTCTGGTCGGTGTGCTCCGGTGTGGTCTGTCCTGTTCTGCGTCTGGTCCCGGTTCTGCGATCCGCGTCTTGGTCTAACCGATTGAGTCCGGTCTGCCGTATCGGTGTCTGGTTCCGGTTTGGTCCGGTATGGTGTCTGCGTTTTGCTCTAACCTTGTGTTCCGGTGTGGTCCGCGTCCGGTCCGGTCTGCTTCTAACATTGCCGTCCCGTCTGGCCGGTTCTGGTCTAACCTGGTCCGTGTGAGTCCGGTCCGGTCTGTTTCTAACATTGCGTTCCGGCTCTGTCCTGCGCCGGTCTAACCTGCCGTCCGTCTGCGTCCGGTCTGAGTCCCGGTCTGCGTCCGGATCTAGGTCTAACCTGGTCGGTCGCGTTAACTGCGTCCGCGTCTGAGTGCTAACCTTGGTCCGCTTCCGTCTAACCTGGAATCTAACCTCGTCCTGTCTTGCGTCCGCGTCTTGTTCCGGTGTCTGGTTCCTAACCTGCCGTCTCGGTCCGGTCTAACCTGCTGTCTCCGGTCTGGTCGGTGTGCTTCCGGTGCTGGTCTGTCCTGTCTTGTCTGGTCCGTCTGGCTCCGTCTGGTCTAACCTGCTTGTCTCGGTCTGGTCGTCTGGTCCGGTTTTGGTCGGTATGGTCCGGTTTGTCTAACCTGGTCCGGTCTGGTCCGGTCTGGTCCGGTCTGGTCCGGTCTGGTCCGGTCTGGTCCGGTCTGGTCTAACCTGGTCCGGTCTGGTCCGGTCTGGTCCGGTCTGGTCCGGTCTGGTCCGGTCCGGTCTAACCTGGTCCGGTCTGGTCCGGTCTGGTCCGGTCTGGTCCGGTCTAACCTGGTCCGGTCTGGTCCGGTCTGGTCTAACCTGGTCCGGTCCGGTCTAACCTGGTCCGGTCCGGTCTAACCTGGTCCGGTCCGGTCTAACCTGGTCCGGTCTGGTCCGGTCTGGTCTAACCTGGTCCGGTCCGGTCTAACCTGGTCCGGTGTGGTCCGGTCCGGTCCGGCGTCACGTCCAGCAGCTGTTCCGAGCCGGCTGATGACGTCACACGGGTCGACACTGTACGCGGCGCTGCCGGCGCGGCCGCGGCATTACTGACGCTGCACCCTCGCCGGTAGGCCGCCGCCACTGCACCGGCGCCTGCGTGTGTCCGCCGTGTGTGACGTCACTCGTCCACCTGAGACGGTGACGTCATATCACCATGTCGCGGCGAAAGAGACGTCAGCTTTGGAAGACGGTGTGGTGTCTGTTACAGTGTTACAGGCCTATGCTGGTATGTTGAGCTGTATAGAAAACATCACTGGCGTAGTTACGCCGGTTGTATGCGTATGAGTTAATAGTGGATACAACAGCTTTAGCGCTGTGAAACCAGTAAGACGCCTTATCGGCGAAGGATGAGCGAGCCCGTAGAAATCCGATAGCAAGAAAATTTGTCTGCTGTCATCTAAACTCCCCATTCCCAGCAGTGGCGTATTTAGAAATTCGCCCAAGGGGGGCCAAGCCCTCAAGGGGCACCAAACCCACCCATGAGGGCGCCGTCAGCGAAAGATGCTGTTGAGCGGGGGGAGGGGGTAGGCTCCGATTTATTTCCTAGGGAGGAGCCCTCCCGGCCACCACATACCACCAATGGCGCCCTCGGATGCACCTCTGAAGGCGACATCCCACATAGCTCTAAAAGTAACCGTTCCGATACATTACAGCAGCTTTAACGCTGTGCAACCAGTAAGACGCCTTAATCAGCGAAGGATGAGCGAGCCCGTATAAATCCGATAGCAAGAAAATTGGTCTACTGTCATCTAAACTCCCCATTACCAGCAGTGGCGTATTGAGAAATTCGCCAAGGGGGGCCAAACCCTCAAGGGGCACCAAACCCAACCATGAGGGCGCCGTCAGCGAAAGATGCTGTTGAGCGGGGGAGGGGGTAGGCTCCGATTTATTTCCTAGGGAGCCCTCCCGGCCACCACATACCACCAATGGCGCCCTCGGATGCACCTCTGAAGGCGACATCCCACATAGCTCTAAAAGTAACCTCCGATACAACTTAAAATCGCCCTCACACACGTCCCCAAAGGCGCCCCCCTCCGATACATCTCTGAGGGCGCCCTCCCAAATAGCTCCAGAGGCAACCGCTGTGAGGTGAGACCAGAGGCGCGCGCCTCTCACATTCAGCGAATGATGCCTTTGGAAGTATGTAGGGAGGGCGCCCTCGGGCCTCGGAGATATGTATCTGAGGGTGTTTTTGGACTATGTGAGAGGGCGCCTTCAGAGGTGAATCGTATCGGTGGGCGCCATTTGGAGGTATGTGGACGGAGAGCGCCTTCAGATGTGTAATCGGAGGGCGCCTTCATACGCCTTCTTCGTAATGTATCGGAGGAACACTCTCCGAAAGTGTATTCGAAGGAACACTTTTGAAGGTATAGGAAGGGTGCCATCGGGGACGTATCGGAAGGTGCATTTGAACCTGCAGGGTGTAGATATTTGGGAGAGCGTTTTCAAAGGTGCATGGGGGGCGCTTTTGGAAGTATGTAGGAGGACGCCTTCATATTTATATCGGAGTGCACCTTGGGATGTATATGGGATGGCGCCTTTGGAGGCATGTTTGAGGGCGCCTTCAGAAGTTTATCAAAGGGCGCCTTTGAAGACACATGGGAAAGCATTTTTATATGTGTATTGGAGGCCGCCTTTGGAGCTATGTGGGAGGACGCCTTCAGAGGTGTATTGGAGGTCGCCTCTGGAAGTATTTGAGAGGGCGCTTTGAAAGTATGTGGGAGCGCGCCTTACATTCAGTGGAACGCGCTTCATATTCAACCTGAGCGCGCCTCACATTCAGCGAAGGGCGCCTTCGCTGAATGTGAGGCGCATTTCATGAACCGAAGGGCGACTTCGGCGCTTTCGGTGCCTTCGGTGCTCAAAGGGGGGCGGGGCGGCATGGTGCGGTGACCCCCTAAATACGCCCCTGATTCCCAGTGGTGTGGTCTAAAACCACACGCCAAATTTCAGCTAGATTGGTCAGTGCACCCCCAGAAGTGGAGATGTCATGCAGGATTATGTTACCATGGCAACCACCGTGGCTCAACTAATCCGTTTCACAGCAGGATAACGTTTTCTGACACCCCTGACGCGGCACGTGCCATGCGCCGTGCTGACCCCTCACGTGAGATGAAACATGTCAATAACATCATTGATTGAATGGGGCTATCAGATAGCGAAGACCGCTTGTCAATCGGATGCTGGATTCCAAAGATATAAGCTTCTCAAAAGCGTTACGGTCGGGTTGTGTCGGGTCAGCCGCTTATATGAATGTGATACAAATCCCGTATTCAGAGAGGACTGGCGAGCGCTTCGCGCTCACTCGCAATCACAGTGAAAGTATGGCTGCGCTTCTGCGGTGTAGCCCAGCAGACGAGTTGCCTATGTCAACTGACGTCCAGACAAAGACAGAACATCGCAATGCATTTCATAATTTTTCTTTTTAATCATATCGCATTTCTTCAAACGCGAATCGCCATGCGTAAATATCCGCACCGCATGCCAACGCGTTGCTGCAATCTGCATCACCACAAAAGTACGCGCCCATAAATTTCCATTAGCATAATGTCTTCACAGTTCCCTTGCCTCCTTCCTCGAACTCAAATAATATTTGCACAGCAATCTTCATCAGCAAGTGTTCGTAATGATAAAGTGCTTCATAATGTTCCTCCGAAACTGCATATGCGAAGTTACGTAATTCGTATGGGTGGTCATGTAGGGCTTTCCATCAAAAGGACTTTCAATCCCGTAGGCGTACAACAGTCTTTTCGAGATAGGTGCTTGCGAGTCATCTAGCTCTGCAGCCCAGCGTTAGATCTTGACACCAATTATGGTAGCAACTAGAGGTGGTCTATGCATCACGGCGAGGCTTAAACAAGCAATGATCCATCTTGCACAATCAAACGAGCAGCTTGGCATTGATCGACGGCCTGCGCCGAGGTCATGCGTCGACTAAGTGCGACTTTCGCCGGTTCAGCTCCGGCCAGTCCTACAGCTCTGAAGCGCTCGAGTCATGTCTCACACTGGAGGCCGCCACATAGTCGACAGACTGCAGTGGGAAGCGGCCATGCTCATGGTGGTCCTGCCACCGGGTGGACCGAGAATCACTTGAAAATGGCTGCGACGTTCTAGGGCTGCTGACAAGTGCCGAACCACGATTCGGACAAGTGAAGCGTGAGCTCTGGGCCTATGACCTATCATCGCCGAGAGGCGGCGCGAGGTCATACCCTGGGAGGGCGTAGCGTCCCGTTCCGAATGAAACAGCCCGCGCGCATCAACACCTCCGCTGCACTGGGTTGTTGGAGCGCTCTAAACAAGACTGGGTCTTCCACACAAAGTCTCTCGGCGAGCGCACATGCACTGAGAGATCATGGCTGAGCTCCGGATATGCTAAGCCCAGTCGCGCAACCACGTCAGAGACGATGATGAGGGCAGCAGAGGGGTTTACTAGCTCGAGCGCGAGTCACTGATAGAGTGTAACGTCAGCTAGCTTGCTACACAGACTCGGCTCGCAGTCCGTCCTATGGACTCGTACTGTCCTAGATGGCTCCAGAGCCACCCTCGCCAAACAGGCAGACAATAATCTGGCTAACAACATGGCACGAAATGATCGGTGAGGAGCGCAGGCAGTCTTGAAAAGTGACGCCTACACCGTACGCGATACGAGAATATCCTGTGCATGCGGCCACAACAGCGACACGTGATTCCCATCGTAAGAGCTGGTCAGCAATGACACCTAAATACTTTGATTGTTTTTGAAGGCGTAAATTTGTGGACGCTTCAGAGTGGATTTCCTTCACAGCCTGCCGTGTACCCAAGAGGGTGAACATGGTTTTTGTGGGGTTCATTTTTAAAGATTTCACCTTAAGCCACATCTGAATGGACAAAAGGGACTCCTAGAGACGGTTTTTTAGAGAGACCATGCTAGCACAGTCTTTTGGAGAACAATCAAATAGCTGGGTGTCATCAGCATAGCTGTTGAGTCGCCCATGAGGAAGACAATTTTGGATTTCATTTACAGTAAGACAAAAGAGTATAGGGCCTATAATATACCCTTGAGGAACGCCACATGTCACCGGCATCACCGAAGCACCCCCGCGAACTACCTGCCTCCTGTCACAAAGATAGCTTGAGAACCAATGAGGAGAAATCCCGTACCAACCCATCTTCCTAAGGAGGACACCATGGTCGACGCTGTCGAATGCTTTGCTCAGATCCAGAGCCGTTATCGATACCAGAAGACCGGAATCGATCTTTTTTGACATCCACTCAACAGCGTCGACCATGGCATCCTCCACACTGTGGCCTCGTCGGTATGCAAATGGAAATTTTGATAAGATAATGTTGTCATGAAGATAATCGGTCAGTTGGCTACAAACAACTCGCTCTGCGATTTTGGAAAGACAGACAGTAGTGATATCGGTCTGGAAATTACTGGCCTTCTGATGTCACCGAGACTTATGGCGCGGGACCACCAACGTGGCCGTTTTCTCTATCGCAGGAGAGCTGCTGCGGTTACTCAGACGAGTGGAGTTAATCAAGTGCAACAGCTTGGGGCCTACGACAGGAAAACATTGCCTTACAGCATACATGGGTACACCATCCAATTCTACCGCTCTAGAGTTACTCATATTTCGTATTGCGACCGAAAGCTCAGGTAACGTCGCAGGTTTCAACTGAAAGCTGGACGAACACACGGTAACAGGGCGCGGCAAACGTTGTTCGACGGCAAGTTGGCAGTCAACATCAGAACGCAGCTCCGCCGTGACCTGAGCTCCAACTGATGAGAAGTATTCATTGAATACATCTGCCCGATCCGGTCCGAACACCGAGCAGTCTCCCCCACCAGCTGCACCCGACTGGACGGCAAACAACTTTAGTCGCCGCCAGAAGCCTCGATGATCTTGGCGAGCGAGTTGGTCACAGAGGAAGCTTTTCCGAGCGCTGGCGAGCTCACTCTTAACTCGATTTCGAAGTCGACGGTAGATGGCGTGGTCCGTCCTTCCAGTCCGTACTGAGCCAGTCTCGTGGGCGGCGTCTCGCTCAGCCATCAGTTCGGAGCTCTGGGTTTCTCGGGCCATGGACAGCCGGGTTGCGTCACTCGATCTCGTCCGTATTGTCGGACAGTGACGGTCCATGACGGCGTCCCAGATGATCATGAACTCGTCCAGTTTACCGTCGACGTCGACAGCTCGAAGCATCGGCTCCCAGTCCGCCAGCAGCAAATCAAGCCTGATAGCATTCCAATCAGCTCTGTCCCAGCGTCGTACATCACGGTATACCGGTTTGAGACGGATTTTGGGTAGGTCAATCGAACAGGTGACAGGCTGTATGTCGCTAGGGCCCTCAACGTAGAACTGCGACTGATGACTGGATGCAGGCTGGTTCGTGTTATGTGGTCGAGGTGTGGTGGGATTGGACGAAGGTGAGTTGTTCAATGAACCAGCTGAAATCAGATTCAGCTCACTGAGTAAGGCACTGTAAGCTGCCACTCCACGCGAGCCTGGTCTTGACACGTCAATGTTCATATCACCGAACAAAAAACATAGGTTTTCCCGGTGGCTGAACGCCTCGAGAAGCTGGTCACGAGGCGTCGATAAAACCGCGACAATGGGCTGTCTGTGGCCTGTAAGCACTCCATCACGGGCAGATCTTCCCTGTAGGTGCCATTAACCAGAGCGAATCGATGCTGGTCAGTGCCTCTTTGATGTTACGGACGTTCGGTTTTCAATGGTCATGCTCAGAATTGCCACCCTCCCCGCGACTAAACTGCAGCTTCCTGGGGACTTTCTGTCAGCTCTGTGCAGTTTGTACCATTGAAAACCAGATGGGTGTTTAACATTTGTCAGTGAGCCAGGTTTCTGCAGGCAAAGTACGTCTGGCTTCTGGGCGTCGATCAGGGCAATCACCTCTTCAAACCGGGAAGTAAGCGATCGGAACGTGGCGTGCAGACGAGCTATCCGGTCCCGCACCGGCGTGGCGGCCGAGAGATGGCACGGTCTCTGCGACAGTCAGCCGCTCGGACAGAACCGGCATGAGGACCCGCTGTTCCGACACGCCGGGGACCCACGAGACGGCCGGTCCGTCGTGACAACACGAATGGGTCGGCGTGATTTTCGTCCGCCTCGAATGCCACGTCGTTTCCGCGCGATGCCGAGCCGGTGTAGTAGCAGTATCACTGCACTCGGGGGCCGGGTCACGTGCGGTGGGCTTCTAAGTTGTAGTAGCGCTTGTCTTGTGTAGGTGGCGGGATTATCGCTTCGTGCCTCGGCGCAGGAGCCGGGGCGACTGTTGACAGCGCTCAGCTGTTCTGTCCTCAGGGCATGACGTGCGGATAATCCTATGACGGAATATACATTTTCTATGACTACCAATAGAAACAATCACCCGAACTTTAAAAAATCTCAGATTAAGCCAAATGGGGCTACTTATGAATAATGTAAGAGCTTAACCCTCGTCAGTAGTGAAGGGAGGGGGGGGGGGTATATAATATATATCCAACCTCCCACCTCGGATTTTGGTAAATATCTCGCGTATTTATCAACCGATTGCGATGCAACTTCTAGTACCCTACTTTTGACACAAACTCTGTAAAAAAATGACTTCTATACCCGATGACCCGTGACCTTTGACATGTTTCTCAAGGTCATGGCAGGCACAACCTGGCGTACCGTAGTATCGGTGCTATTTTTTTTTTGCAATTTCCGGGTGTTTGACGCTCAGGAGCATTATGCACAACGGACCAGAGGTAAAGAATTGCACACGATGTGTCAGTTATTGATGCCCGAACACCTGTGCCAAAAACGGTGGCGCTGTGTGCCGCCGTTTTTCAGCTATCCTATAAAAACCTTAGGGGCGTCTAAACGCCCCCACCCCTTCCCCCTGGCGCGGGTTAACAGATGTTTATTGTTAGGGAGGATATTACTATTTTGGCCTTCTTTGAAATTCTAACGACTAGGCATCGTCATCTTAATTTAAAACAATTAAACCATCGACTCATTAGTTAGTATTTTGCCAACTGATACCGGTCTCCCGTCAGCTCTCTGTCAGCAACAGCGAACATACGCACTTCAAACAGGCCAAACAGCTGCGAAACAAGAAGTTTATCTGGTGTGACCTAAGGATAAATATGAGTTAGCTGGGTTTGATGAACAGTAGTTTTGTACGCAGCAAATGTATTAAAAGATTCGTGTTTATTTATCATGTATTCACAATCAAAGTACAGCACAACAAAACAGCGCCTGATAAAATTAACTAGCGACAAAGAAAACATGACAAGATTTCGTTGGTAATACTAGACTACCAAATACGGAATAATCAATGCACTACGCGAACAGAACAAGTGTCACCGCTAAACGCGGAGCATGATCATAGCCAGGGGCGTATCCAAGGGGGGATCCTAGGGATCCTAGGATCCCCCCTGAGCACTTAAATGGCCCTTTTCGAGGCTCGGCGGGCCCATTTCGGCGCGCGCAGCTTGCCGAAAAGGCCCGACGAGAACACGCGAAGCGCGGTATTATGGGCTCTTTAATAGTCGGAAGACCACGTTTAGCGCCTCCAGGACCCTTTATGAAAGACCAGAGGGCCCCTTAGGCATTCAAAAGAGCCTTGTGCATGTTAGAGGGGTCCCTGGTCAGACTGAAAGGGCCCCTTGTCGGGTAAGAGGGCCCCTGAACACGTCGAATGCGTCCTATCCAGCACAGAGGGGCCCCTGAGCAGGTCGGAGGGCCCTCTGAGCATGTCGGCAGGGCGACAAAGCAGCGAGGGGCGGCAGTCCCTTGCCAGGGTCTAAAAAGGCTCCTTAGCAGGCTGGAGGACTTTGGACAGACCAGAGGGCCCTGGAAAGTTGAAGAGCCGCTTGCAGGTTAGAGGGGCCCTTGACCAGACCAGAAAGGGCCCTGATCAGGTCAGAGGGCCCCCTGAACACGTCGAATGGAACCCTTGCCAGCACAGAGGGGCTCCTGGGCAGGTTTCCTCTGAGCATGTCGGTAAGGTGACAAAGCAGCAAGCGCAGTCCCTTGCCAGATTGGAAGGGCCCCCTAGAAGGCTAGTAAGCCCTTGGACAGACCAGAGGGGTCCTGGGAAGTTTAATTCGCCCCTGTACAGATTTAAGGGGTCCCTGAACAGATCAAAAGGGCCCCTGGGCGGTTAAGATAGGCCCCTGAACATGCAGAATTGGACCCTAGTCAGCATGGAGGGGCCCAGGGCAGGTCAGAGGGTCCCTTGAGATGTCGACAGGGCGACAAAGCAGCCAGCGCAGCCTGCCAGCAGAGGCCAGCTGGGCAGGAATCGGAGGGGCTCCTGGGCAATCAGAGAGGCCCCTGGCTAGACCGAAAGGGTCCTGGGCAGGTCGGAAGCGCGCTCTGAAACATGACGGATGAGCTCCTAGCCAAACTGAGGGGCCCCTGGGTAGGTCGGAGGGCCCTTGAGCATGTCAACAGGGCGACAAAGCAGCCAGTGCTGTCCCTGGGGCCTGGCCAGGTCCAAAGGACCTCTGAACTGGCCGAATGGGCCCCTCCCTTGACACACAAGAGAGACTCTTGGGAGGTCAGAGTTCCTGGTCAGACACGGAAAGGCCCAAGCACGTAGAAGATTAAACGAAGGAGGACTTATTTCACAAAAACAAATACAAAATCGGAGCTTTCGGTATATTGAAACAACCCTTCGTCATGGATTATGGGGATTTAGTAAACCGCCACACACATCATTATAAATGTTTGTTTTGTGGAGTAAAACCTTTTTGCATCTAATATATATCACCCACTCCAATTATGTCTTTTTGTGGATCCCAGATGAGTTCCTGAACAGGTAGGAAGGGCGTTGACAAGTTTGGAAGGGCACCTAAACAATCTAAAGGGCCTCTGGGCTCTGGGCATTTTCACAGAAGAATGCAGCTATTAAGGAAATCAACATCGAAATTTTCGCGCCGCTCCGCGGCGCAATTTACCTACAAAATGTTTTACTGTGATGCAAGCTGGCGTGACGACGAGTCATTTCGGGCTCTTTGCGATGAAATCGGATGGTAAACGAAAACAACAAGAGGTTAATTACACCAACTTAAAAACATCGTATTCGTCTCCGTGAACCTTGACCTTTGAGATCGGATGCTTTTGATTGTGAAGGCAGGGCTGGCTTATGTCCGAGTTATTTGAAAGCAATTTCAGCAGCAATCGCGGAAAACCGAAAAAAAATGAAGGGCCCCTTTTAAAGCAATTAGGCCCTTTCGAGAGCCATTTGGACCCCCTTTTCCGACCACGGATCCCTGAGGACGAAATCATGGCCAGCGCACTTGATCATGTAGCAAGCAATAACGAACACGAATACGAACACGAACACGAAAGCTTCGAACACCAACACGCCACACGAAACACGAAACACATTGAACACAGTGTGGAGGGACGGTGAATACGATGGATAGGTTCGTGACGTAACGAAACACTCATCGACCGAGCTCGACTCATCGACCCCTTGTAGTACTCATAACAATGCCGGCCGAATCAGGTGGTCACCCTCCGGCAGATGAACTATGACATACCGCTGTCATGCAGAGCCAGTTACTTATATGACGAAGGGTGAACACTGAGTGAACAGTAAGCAATGAACGTATTAGGTCAAAACATGGTTCGTGCTCACCCAAACTGGTGATCCGGATTAACAAAATTACAGAAATGAATATACAAATGAGGGAATATTTGAATTCAAAAGGCACAAAATAGTATTCGTATAGCGCAAATGCGCACAGGCAAAACCATTCGAAAAATAAATATGGAATGTTAAGCACGATGCATACTTATTGTGATCATAATTTACGCATGCTTGCAATAACACCGTTGCAATGCTATTTTTTAGAAATGCAAACAAATCAGTTTGCATTTCTAATCAGAAACATATTCAAACTTCATTTCAAAAGCGTCCCAAAATGTGTCCGTTCGGGTGGCAAGGAACACTCAAATGTGAATAATTTATCACTATCACTCCCAATTTTAAGAATTAATTTGCCACTCCCTTATTATAAATCATGATATTGATTCTGACAGATGCTGACTAAAAATACAAGATAAGGGTGAGTCGAACAGGCCAGAACATGCGAGTTGATTTCAACCAGGGGTTGTCTGCCAAGGGGGACATATCTCCCAAAAATTGGGACTTTTAACATTACACTTATTGGGTTGCATGAAAAGAATCAATTTCAGAATGCCTTTGCCCCCTCCCCCCCCCCCAGTAATAATGTGGCGGAGCTCTTGATTTTGAAAAAGAATACTGCTGTTCATATTCACAACATAAATCAATATTGTAACACCTTCAACATATTTGTTCACCCTCATGGTCTTTTATTTTGCTCAAATTTTATACCATGACACCAAATCGAAAATGGAATGCGGAATGTTGAGACAAATATTTCAAACCTCCGAAATGAATCAAAATACCTTACGTTTGCATCATGCAATCCAATATATCCTTAGTTCCCGTACTCTCAGTTCTCACACACAGCTGATCACATACACTGGTCAGCATTTAACGTTGCTTACTTGAACATAATATTGCAAAGAGTACAGATAGCGCGACACAGCGGAGGCAAGAGGTAATGCCAGAGGTCAGCAGAGGCGAGAGGTAATGTCAGAGGAAATTCTGAGATCAGATAACTACCTGTATAATATTGCTTTGTCTGTATCTGTCAGAGGAACCGAGAAGCTTGTACCAATATCTAGTTATATCATAGTGATATATGACTAGTGCATCGTGAGTCTCACCAGGCATTGCTCAGTCTGCCAAAAGACTCTACCATCGACGTACCTCGCAGGAGATTAACACCGTGTCAATGATATTCGCGGGAGGCTCATGGACTCAGTACCCTGGGCCCTATGACAGTATGATTTAACATGCCAACCTGTGACGTGCAGAGGGACATGACACAACGCGGACACTGTTCCTGTTGGAACATCGCAACCTAGAATAAAAATCGGAATACACAATATGCGTCTCAGATAGCAGCGTTCAAGAGGACTCGAAGGAGTCGGTCAACAAAGGATCCCCAAACCGTCACAGGGACTATAACCGCGACTGTTGGCTCCCAAGACAGTTCTTCTCAACTCCCGTGGGGATAAGCGCAGCTTCGACAACCGATGTAGTATAAGAAGGTCAGCACATTCACGTTTGCGATGCTGAAAGTTTTTGTACATTAAACACGAGGGTCACTGTGGACGACCAGGCTATAAACGACCTTCAAGCGTTTACCAAGCAGTTCCGACGGAGGTCGAACACAGGAGAACCTCCATTCTATATTTCGCGAAGCGTAACTCACATGCAGCTACACGAAGATTGCGAAGGGCTGCACCGTGAAAGAACAAAACACCCGAGCCTTGCACGAAGCAAGCTCCTCCGCAACAAAAGACGTTACTCAAAAAGCCATTCGCCGCGAGCTACAAGACCTTGGATACGACCGTCAACCAACACGGCGTTCAATACTTGTCAAAGGCTTGGCGACAAACACAAACATCCCACAAATCGTAACAACTCAACACGAGCAGAGCAATTAATCTCCCGGCTTCTGACCGAAACGAATCAGCGCAAGGCATACAGATTACAGATCACATGAAGTTCGCACTCTTGGATCACAGTGACACAAACACTAACGACTTCGACGCAACAGCTCTCACAACACGCTCAATTGTTCTACATCGTTATCCTACTCATCGGAACTGTTTTACATCGTTGTCCTACTATCTGATTTGAACTGTGTTTCTATCAGTGCCTAACCTATTCACTGATTTGAACGTCTTTTCACCGTTGCAATACAATCTCATTTGAACTACGTATTACCCCGTTGCCCCTAAGGCTAGTCTACAAACAACTGCTGGCTGCTAAAGGTGGCGGTGCCATGACTGCAAGACCAATCCACCTTGTCAGCGGCCAAGCGACGGTCCACCGTGAAACAGTCAACACAAGGCACCTACCCAATGCCTAACACTCCTCGCAGAGGAGAAACTGCCGCAAATAAAGCAAGCCGCTCTTAAACAGAACGCTGCCTTAATCACCCAGTGGCTTCATGAATCACCAGCCATTACAGTGATCGACTCCTTACCATTGGACACTGTCTTGTCGCACCAGTTGTTTGTTCAGCTGTGGGTCTGGCGAGAGTCTCGACTCTCGAGAGCCGAGGAGTCAGCTGGACTCGCTGGTGGCGCCGCCGCGCGGTGGGTGTGGCGAATCAGGTGGCGCCACTGACGGCCGACCGGGGAACTACGGCCGACGGACCGGAACGCGGCGACGCCAGCAACTGCGGCACATTCAGGTTTGTGGTCAGTGAAACAAATTACCAAAAAACCATTTACCAGTTGAAATACAACAAAAATGCAATGACAATGTAATGGATTGCAGTCATGTCATGTTTTGACGGCTTTCCAAGTCATGTTTACAAAGCTTTCCACAATAGGGAATAGTCCTCTTTACATGGGATTTTGAATTGAGATAGCATGATTGTAGCCTAGATATAGACATCATATGATCCACGATTCGTTAATTTCACAACTCTTCCTCGACACCTCTAGAGCAGACTTTCGAACGACCCGACAGTTTATACCAGATGTATGCGCCGACATTACCTGGTGCTCAGCGCAGGTGTAGTGACGACGTGTTGCTCCTACCCCCGCCCACATAGGTCAGTCGGGCCACTCAGGCCAGTCATGGCCGCCATCCCCAGCTGGACCGGCACTGACTGCGGAACATCTGTAACTGCATAGTCTGAAATGAGATCAATGGCAGTTCGGTGAACACTATGGAAAGGTCCAGACAACTATCATTTATCAAGGGAATGCCTAAGCGTGACTGGGTTACAATAGGATATAAAATATAGCCTGTGCTCAGTGCTCATGATATGGTTAAATACAAATAAGGAAAACATATGAGAAGCACACTAGCCTACATTCTGCCTTGCAGATTATTCAGTGCTAATATACATTTTACAATATGCATTCATTATTAGCACTGAAGAAGCTGCAAGGCAAAATATAGGTTTGAGTTGCAATTTCATCTTTTCTTAATCATTTTACTAACCATAACATGAGCACAGGTTATTTGTTGTATCTTCTTATCAGCTNAATGGCCATGGTCAGGTCACAGCTTCAGTCACGGCCGTGACCAGTTCAGATCCCAGCGCTGAGATTCCGCGCTGGGACGCCATGGAACCAGAGTTTGGAAACTCAAGACAGAACCCTCCCGTCTCAGCTTTGTGACATTGGCGCTTGCCCCGCGGGCACGTGAGTGCCGCTCAGCCCAGACGAGCCTCCACTGCGCAGGTGACGTCATCAGTAGTGGGCGGGGCCGGACGGAATCGTCGGAGGCAGGAGCCGGCGGCGACCCCACACAACGCGCTGCGATAAGGCCCTTCAGTGGCGTAGTGTGGTGCTTGGAGGGATACGCATAGAGGGAGGGGTGTGTGTACTGCTGCGGTACCTGCCTACGTGATATTAGTTAGAAGGTGAGAGACAGTGTTGAAGGTGGGGAGTGGCGATCTGCCGGCTGGTTATGCTGAATGGAGCATGCTAGAGTAGGGGAACCCATGCCAGCCTTATCAAACAATAATAACACTTTAAGTCACGAAAACTATGATTACAGTGCAGCACCCTCCATACTATGAGCCGACGCTCGTCCGTGAAGTTAGCGTCTTAATTCAGCGACGGACCCAGAATCGGCCCAAACCTCGCTATTATGTCTCTAATGGCACGCTGATTCACCGAATGTGACCTTTCATTTTGCAGTTCAAGGTCAAATTCGAGGTCAAACGACGGGGTACAGCATAAGCACCTGAATTTATTGCCGGATCCTTTCCAACGTGATCTTAGATGATAGCCAGGGTCTATATCTAACGTCCATGACCGTGACCTCAACCGTGAACTTTGACCTTGGAGGTCAAATTCGAGGTATTTACGACCGGTTACCGCATAACGCTTCAATTATTGGCTGGATTCCTTTCCGAAGGGGTCTCAGATGATAACCAGTGTCACATCTAACGTTCCGTGACCCCGCCCCCCCCGCCTGACCTTTCAACCGAGCGGCCATTGATCCTTGGGGTTAAATTCGAGGTCTAACGAGTGGGCACAGCGATATAGTCCCGAATTTATTGCCGGGATCTTTCCAACATTATTTCAATGATAGCCAGAGTCCGTGACCGTGACCTCAAACCATTTCCTTTGACCTTGGAGGTAAAGTTCGAGGTCAAACGACCGGGTACCGCATAAGTCTGAATTTATTGCAGGACTCCTTTCCAAAGTATGTCGAGATAATGGCTAGGGTCCATCTATCTAACGTCCCATGACTGTGACCCTTCAACCGTATATTGACCTCGGAGGTCAACTTCAAGATCAAACGACGGGAACACGCCCACGTCCCGAATTTATTTTGCCGGATCCTTTCAAAAGAGACAAATGGTAGCCAGATCTATATGTAACGTTCCGTGACCATGGCCTCACCGAACTTTGACCTTTGAGGTCAATTTCGAGGTCAAGCGACGAGTACGCATAAACGTACCGAAATTTCTGTTCTCTAAAAATATCGACATTAAATTCGGAAACGTTATGCTGTACCCCTCGTTTTAACCTAATGATTCCAAGGTCAAAGGTCGCAGTTTGAGGTCACGGTCCGACGTTAGATATGGACCCTGCAGGCGCGGATCCAGGATTTTGGAGTCAGGGGGCGACAATGCAAAAAGTTTGCGCCCTCCGGGCAAGCTCTACGGGGCGCGCCATTGGCAAAACCCCGGCCAGGGGGGGGGGGCGTCCCAGCGCCCCCTGATCGCGCCTGTCCTTAGTTATATCTAAGAAACTTTGGAAGGATGCGGCAAATAATCGGGCGTTATACTGCTTACCCCGTCGTTTGACCTAAAATTTTCCTTCAAGGTAAAGGTAGTTGAGGTCACGTCACGGACGTTAGTATTGACCCTGGCTATCATCTAAGATTCATTTTTGAAAGGATCCGCGCAATAAATTCGGGACATTATGCTGTACCCGTCGTTTACTCGAATTTGACCCCAAGGGTCAAAGGTCATGGTGAGGTCTGGTATGTAAGTTAGATATTGACCCCTGGCTATCATCTTAGATTACTTTGAAAAAGGATCCGGTTCAAACAAATTCGGGACGTTATGCTGTACCCCGTTGTTTGACATCAAAATTTGACCTTTTGCTATGACCCTTGAACTCAAAATGAAGGCCATATTGTGATTAGCGTGCCAGTATTGCCCTTAGGTCAAGAATTAGAGCCAATGGGTGGGGCAGGTAGTGGGTTTTTACGCTAAAAAATTACCGTATTTTTATCGTTTTTTCAATGCACTTTTACACATATCTTAAACCCGCCTCGTCATAAAATTTGTCTTAACTTGCGTATTGTATTTATATTCTTGATGTATTATTCGTTTGACGATACAAAAACAGCTCGGAAGCGAATAAATGCCGAATCCCCGAAGAAAGCCACTGTTCGATGTTCCACGTGCGCATACTCTATTAGTCTGCATAGTGGATTAATGTTCTTACGGCCGCGCAGAGATGTCGATCAGCGCATTTTCGGTTATGATTTTTGTGTTTTCGTGACGTATTTAACTACTAGGACATGATATTAATTGGTTTGTTTTTAATCAATTTCTGACTCATTTCACATCATTATTTTTTGTATCAAATTAACTGATGAAAAATGATGGTTGTTTTATGTACCCAAAACATTGGTCCCTTGCAAAATTGTCCCCAACCCCATTCTGAATCTGTCGCTGAATAAGTCGCCGAAAAAGTTGTTAACTTCACGGACGTGAGCGACGCAGGATTTGATTGTGTTCAAAGCAACATTTTTACATGAGAAGTAAACGTGTTATATCACGCAGCACTCAATGTTACAAATTACAGTGCAGTTAGCAACAAATGCATCTAGTGAACCATTTGAAATATAACACACTGTTGTTCATTGCTCCCAGTAAAGCGGGAGCTTGCCAGAGTTGCTGAACGGAGTATCAACTAGCATTGATGTGTCGTGTGACTAGCACAATCACAAACAAACCAGACTCAACATCGAGTTCACTCATCTGCTCTCTGTTCTGTCCCATCCACTAACCCTTTCTCTTGTCTCTTGTCCCTACAGAACTGAACTGCCAGGACTGAACAGAACTGAACTGCCAGGACTGAACAGAACTGAACAGCTGTGACTGAACAGCCGGGACTGAACATAACTGAACAGCTGTGACTGCACCTTCAGTGGGACTGCCATGGCTGAGACGATTACCGCCTCTGGGGGAGCTCGTGGAGCACGCCAGGGCTGCCTTCCGTGACAAGTACGGCCGCGAGCCAAGCGGTGGTCGCCTACGCCCCCGGCCAGGGTGAACCTCATCGGAGAGCACACCAGACTATAACGACGGCCTCGTCTTCCCCATGGTTGCGTTTCCTCAGGGAGGGAAGCATTCTTTATCGTAGTCAGTGTCATCGTATTTTCCATGGTTACTTCAGTGTATAGTGCCCTGGTTACTTCCTACAAGGAGGGGCAAGTATCGTCTTCCCTGCTGTCAGCTGTTGTAGGACTATTGACGTCATCACGTGTTCCCCATATCCGTTTTTGATGACATCCTCTTCTCTCTGGTCAGTTCTTTTATATGTCTTCCTCATGATCAGATATTTATTATAGCCTCTTCTTTCTTACGATATGCTCCCATAATGACGGTACTGTTTTCCCATATACATTTTTCATGATATAAGAGGGTATGATATGATTTTTGCGATAATCAGTTCCTTTCCTGATCTGTCCTTCCAGTTCAGTTCCTAGGTGTACAGTCGGTCTATTATATATCTTCCCCTTTTTAGCATCTATAACTCATCTAATTTCACTTCTGTAAACGCAAATGACTGATACAAGAGAACATGTGTTACATACCTAGGTAGGTACCACATGTTTCCTTATTAAGTCCTTCATGTACACAGAAGTGAAATTAGAGGAGTTTTAGAAACTAAAAAAGGGAAGATACATAATAGACCGACTGTTCCTATACAGCTACCTTAGCCATGTCCGCAGTGTGATCTCGAGAAACACCGATCAGCGATAGGTTTCGACTGAGGCGACGTCGCGTTTTTATTATCTTTGACCGCAACCAACGTATCATTGACTTGTTTTTGCACTATCAAATCGATGGCCTATTCGAAGAGGATGATTATCAAGTAGATGTCACTTCGGTGTAATTAAGCTACCGGGTGATCGAGAATGAACGACCCGAAAACACTGGGGGATCCAGCACGTGTGGACTGGGGTGAATCTTTTTGTGGCATAAATGTACCCTCATTATTCCATCGGTATATTTGAGCCGGTCACCTTTTATTGGTATTTGAGCTAAAAATATAACTTTTTTCGTAAAACAAAAACAAAACATGAACGCTGTATTACCGTAGCATATACAGCACCTATACACATATCAGCAATAATAATATTTATCTCACACCAACTCGCAGGGGCGTTGCCGACTATTCTTGAGTGGGGGTCGGCTGAAATTACGGAAAAACGCACCCCATTTTGCTGCATGTATTTAAGTCTTAGCGGCATTTTAATGTGAATTTACATGTTACAGTATAGGTACTTGAAGTCATTCAGCTTGCGCAAGCGACGCGATTTTTTTATTTTTCTTTCTTTCTTCGGGATTTTGCCTGATTAAAACCAGAAATGTTAGCGATGGGCCTGTACAGGAGGGGGGGGGTTAAGAGATTAACAATGTTATTAATTAAATTCAGCGTTACGATGACCGAAGACGATGACAACGTCTTGGTTATGAGTTATGACGATGCCCACTGATGTTACTTCGCGAACCGGCGTGCAATTTTTAATTTAGATCGTGGAAAACGACATTTTCAGATTGGAACCAGACCGTAATTGGAGCCAAACCTCAAGCAACCCTTTTCCTGGTTGCACAGCTCGGCAGTCGGCATTATATACAACATTAAAATGAAGGAAGTTTTAATATATATTAGCCTCGGATAGTAAATCACGATGGCCGGTGGCAGTCATGAGTCAGCATTCAATAGTTCATACTAGTGCTAACCCGTCCGCTCCGCTGGACGATTACACTACAGGTTGAGTGGTGGTGCAAGTCAGTGGTAAGCAATTAGGAATTGATAACCCGTACTACCCATGGCTCACCCGTCGTACATATAATACGTTTTTGTACCCGTCATACACCCGAGTCTCCTGGATGGTGTCTCTAATTGCGGTTAATGTGCACACCAGCGTCACCTATGTAGGATAGCTAAAGCCGATGCCCAGTGCCCACACCAGCGCCACCTATATGATATTCGATGAAGTTTGAAGTTGCCTGAAGTTCCGCTTATCAGATGGCGGTATGAGCGGTGAAAATTGTGTCATGCTATTTTTTCTCAACACAGACATCTTTACCTGTAGAAGGACAGTTTGATGATGGGAAATGTAGGGAAAAATTGAAGGATAGTGCCACCTCTGGAGAACTTCTAAAAAGCAACGCAAATGAATGCTGGGAAATAACAATGATCAATTGCTTAATCATCAATTGCTCATACAAATTTTCCTAATTTGTATAGGTAAGAAATTGCAAAACTTGTGTCGTGCCGCGAAGCGGCGCGATGTCTTATTTTCTGGTTTTGACTGTAAATAGCTGGATTTTGACTGAGCTTCAAAAGCAATTTTACGATAAATTGCCATTTTCTCCAGAAAATTGGCAACGTCTTCAGTTTTATCCTAAGGCCATTGTTATTCACGTTCAGTGCAGGGATCGCGTGTAGGCATACTTGTAGGTATGGAATCTCCCCAGATTCCTGCGTTCGGGGGGGGGGGGCTTTGCCCTTTGATGCCCACCTGGATCCGCCAGTGCCCAAAAATAAACAAGTCACGTGCTTACGTGTTTTTTCTTCTCATTACCACGTGCCGAAATCGATTGTAGACATTGGGACATTTTATTAAGCATCATTGTTATCACTTAGGCAGGAACGTAGTCAGGATTTTTCTCAGGGTGGCCACGTCGGAAAAAATATTATTTTGATCCTCAGCCATATGCTGCTGACCGGGGGGAGGGGGTTGGGTCGGGTCGTCAGATAATTCCATTCTATCTAGCATGCATTTATTTTGCTCAGAGGGAGGGTCATGGCCCCCGTGCCCCTTTGGCTACGTCCCTGCACTTAGGTGACGTTTCCCGGTTATAATGAGCAATTATCCTAGGAGCCCTGTTCGGCACTTCAAGTCAAACAGCCTGCTCACCAAGGAGAAAGCCAGCTGGATTTTGCTGAAGCAATGTGAACTGAAGTCTGTTGGAGCTGTTCGGAGGGCGTTTCGGCAACAGTTATATCCATGCTCCTGGCGGCAAATACCGAAACAGAAGGCTTTCCACAGACTGCTCTGACTGGGTCTGGCAGCCTGTTCCGACTCTGACTGACCAGTCGGAGTCGTCTACACCACCGACAAATCGACAAATTCAAATTGATAGTAATAGCCATTTTCACAACCTTACTTCATAAAATGGACCTTAGGTGAATTTTGGATCAAGGTCAGGTCACATAAGGTCAAAATTTGAAATTGATTAACCCGCGTCGTGCCTGTGCTCGACGCCACCTTCGCTGTGCTGGAAAGGGAGGGGGGTCGACGCCCCCTCGAACTCCTCGGCTCCTATTATAAAACGTAGACAAAAACCTTGAATACTATTCGAAAGCTCGTCAAAAATCAATTTTAAATTATCCAAAATCATATTTTAGCTGAGGTAAATTTTTAAGTCAACAGAGGTCATTCCGACTGGCCTCTGACCTCTGACCTGACCTCTGACCTGACCTCTGACCTGACCTCTGACCTGACCTCTGACCTGACCCTCTGACCTGACCTCTGACCTGACCTCTGCCCTCAGGCGCTACCTCTCGTCACCGTCGTCGTCGGAGGCTCTTCTGACTCTAATGAATGTCACGTGACCACGCTGGCGGCGGGAGCCGACGCCCCCCTGTCAGTGACCTTCGCTACCCCGACGGAGACCGCGCCTCTGACCCCCGGCCCCCCGGCCTGGTCAAACTACGTCAAGGGAGTGGTGGCCAACTTCAAAGGTGCGTTTCTGGTTTTCCAAGCTCAACATGAGGCGACGTGATTGACGCGCCGTTAAATTGTATGTCGCTTTTACCAGGAGGTGTTCATGCGTGCATTAGCTATTCTCTGGTAAAAAATAGACATCGCTAGTCGCGGTATCTATTAACTTCTCTAGCAAATAATTTGAATCTTTATGACGCCATATGTATTGGGTATAGTTTCTCTAGAACTTACGTAAAATTTACATCTCTATTTACCGCATGTATTCCTTTTTCTGGGCAAGGCGATATTATGCTTATGGGGTGGAAAATTGACATATATACCTAGTAGCCGTATTGCATTATAGCTTCCTTGGTGATGAGTTTCTCTAACTGTGGACATTAGCTTCCCTGGCGGATAATATCCACCTCTAAAGCTAGTGCGAGATATAGTACACCCATGCCTGGCCACTTAGCTCGGATTGTTGCGTGGTGTGATCGCAGCCATAGTCCTCGGTCTCGAGTACCGTCTGTGAAGTGGTTACCAGCCACGTGACTGATCCTGTTACCACCCCCCGATAGACCTGGCCGGCGTCCGTCCCTGGCTAGCTATACTGAACGTCCGTCGCTGGGCCTGGCTGATAAACAAAACGGCGGATGCCAGCCCAACTGAACCCACCCACTGCACGTTGGTGGGTGTTGGGTGGGGTGGCACTTGGTTTGAGGTCTGACGGGTCGGGGCTAGCTCAGACTGGTGTTGGCGAGTTTCGGTGTCGATGGGGGCAGAGGCGATGTATGAAAGGGAGGAGAAGGCGAGTTGTGTGCAGACCTACAGAGGCGGATGTAGGAAGGAAAGGAAGAGGTGAGTTGGTTGCAGACCTACAGAGGCGGATGTAGGAAGGGGAGGAGAGGGCTAGTTGGTGGAAGACCTGCAGAGGCAGTATGTAGGAAGGGAGTGAGAGGCGTGAGTTGGTGCAGACCTACAGAGGGCGTGTGAGGAAGGGAGGAGGAGGGCGAGTTTGGTGCAGACCTGCAGAGGCGGATGTAGGAATGGGAGGAGAAGGCCGAGTGGTGCCAGACCTACAAGAGGCGGGATGTAGGAAGGGAGGAGAGGAGTGAGTGGTGCAGACCTACAGAGGCGGATGTAGGAAGGGAGGAGAGGAAGAGTTGGTGCAGACCTGCAGAGGCGCGATAAGGAAGAAGGAGAGGGTGAGTGGGCAGACCTACAGAGGCGTTATGTAGGAAGGGAAGGAGAGGGTGAGTTGGTGCAGACCTACAGAGGCTGATATAGGAAGGGAGGAGAGGGCGAGTTGGTGCAGACCTGTAGAGGCGGATGCAGGAAGGAAGGAGAGGGCAAGTTGGTACAGACCTGTAGAGGCCGATGTAGGAAGGGAGGAGAGGGTGAGTTGGTGCAGACCTGCAGAGGCGTAAGCAGGAAGGAAGGACGAGGGCAAGTTGGTGCAGACCTGCAGAGGGCGGGATATAGGAAGGGAGGAGAGGGCGAGTTGGTGCATAACTGCAAAGGCGGATGTAGGAAGGAGAGAGGGCAATGTTGGTGCAGACCTGCAGAGGCGGATGAGGAGGAAGGAGAGGGCAAGTTGGTGCAGACCTGCAGAGGCGGATGTAGGACAGGGAAGGAGAGGTGAGTTGGTGCAGACCTACAGAGGCGGATGTAAGGAAGGGAGGAGAGGGTGAGTTGGTGCAGGACCTTACAGAGAGAGCGGATGCAAGGAAGGAAGAGAGGGCAAGTGGATGCAGACCTGCAGAGGCGGATGTAGGAAGGGCAGGAGAGGGTGAGTCGTGCAGACCTACAGAGGCGGATGTAGGAAGGGAGAGAGGGCGAGTTGTGCAGACCTACAGAGGCGGATGTAGAAGGGAGGAGGGCGAGTTGGTGCAGACCTGTAGAGGCGGATGTAGGAAGGGAGGAGAAGGCGAGTTGGTGCAGACCTACAGAGGCGGATGTAGGAAGGGAGGAGAGGGCAAGTTGGTGCAGACCTGTAGAGGCTGATGTAGGAAGGGAGGAGAGGGTGAGTTGGTGCAGACCTACAGAGGCGGATGTAGGAAGGGAGGAGAAGGCGAGTTGGTGCAGACCTGCAGAGGCGGATATAGGAAGGAAGGAGAGGGTGAGTTGGTGCAGACCTACAGAGGCGAATGTAGGAAGGAAGGAGAGGGCTAGTTGGTGCAGACCTGCAGAGGCGGATGTAGGAAGGGAGGAGAGGGCGAGTTGGTGCAGACCTGTAGAGGCGGATGTAGGAAGGGAGGAGAAGGCGAGTTGGTGCAGACCTGCAGAGGCGGATATAGGAAGGAAGGAAGAAGGCGAGTTGGTGCAGACCTACAGCAGGCGATGTAGGAAGGCGAGGAGAAGGCGATGTTTGGTGCAGAACCTTGCAGAGGCGGATTGTAGGAAGGGAGGAGGAGGGCGAGTTGGTGCAGACCTACAGAGGCGGATTGTAGTGGAAGGGGAGAAGAGGCTTAGTTGGTGCAGACCTGTCAGAGGGCGGATTTAGGAAGGGAGGAGTAGGCGAGTTTGGTGCAGACCTGCAGAGGCGGATGTAGGAAGGGAGGAGAAGGCGAGTTGGTGCAGGACGACAGAGGCGATGAGGAAGGGAGAAGAGGTGTGAGGTTTTGGTGCAGCAGAACCTGACTAGAGGGCCGATGTAGGAAGTTTGAGAGAGGGAGAGTTGGTGCAGACCTACAGAGGCGGATGTAGGAAGGGAGGAGAGGGCGAGTTTGGTGCAGACCTGCAGAGGCGGCATGTAGGAAGGGAGGAGAAGGGTGAGTTGGTGCAGGACCTACAGAGGCGGATGCAGGGAGGGAGGAGAGGGCGCGAGGGTGCAGACCTGCAAGAGGCGGATGCAGGAAGGGAGGAGATGGTGAGTTGGTGCAGACTACAGAGGCGGATGCAGGATAGGAAGGAGAGGGCCAAGTTTGGTACAGACCTGTAGAGGCCGATGTAGGCAAGGGGAGAGGGTGAGTTGTGCAGACTGCAGAAGGGCGGATGTAGGTAAGGGAGAAGAGGCGGAGTGGTGCAGACCACAGAGGCGGATGTAGGAAGGGAGGAAGGAAGGGGGGTAGGGCGGGGGGTGATACTGACACCCGCCCTGCAGACACGAACGTAAGAGAGTTATAATCTCATTACCGTGATCAAATCTTTGAGAAAGAAAGTTCCCAATACCGATGACGAAAGACGAAAAAGCATAGCATATGTCCCCGAAAATAATTATCATCATAGGTCATACGAAAATATGACGGTTCATAGTGAAATACTATGCATTCCCTGGTGCTTCAGACAGAGCAGAGCGTCTATCCACTCCGTATCGAGTTTGCAAACATTTGTTAGTTTTTGTAATGATCTCCCTCTGTCGACCTGTGCCTGTACTGGGTACCTGTACTGGGTCCGTCCAGGCGTCAGGTTAGCCAGCTCAGACGAGGACTGACGGCTATCGTTTTACTGATGGTCATTCGAGACAGCACGCTCCGCCGACATTCGATGCGGCTTCAGAGCGATGTCAGCAGGGGGCAGTGAGATCGGTCGCTCGTGTGGTCAGCTCTGCATTAACATCGGGATGGCTCACTCGCCCTGTGGGATGGACGGACTTTTATTTGCTTTGTCATTATTATCATGGGGACACCACGCTTCCATGCATTTATATAAGGGAACTAATCTTCATAAAAGGGCCAACAATCCAATCGACTAAGACTCTGATGAAAATGTACATACCTTCCAAATTTCCAACTTCACCGACCACGTTCAACATACCATTCTGACGTTTTCTATTCTCTCACAACGAAACATCACGATGCAAATTATTTCGGCCCTCGGCTTAGCACCAAGCTTGATCAACAGCAATTTGAGATACTTATTATTGCAATACCGCGACAAAATGACAGTCCACATTCCACAATCATTAACTGACCGGTGCAGCCCAGCCTAATCTAACCCTAATTGCCCCTAATTCCCCGCTGTCTCCTCTCTCTCCGCCAGGTGGTGTGGTGCCATTCGAGGCTGTGTTGTCCTCCACGGTACCGCTCGGAGCCGGTCTCTCCAGCTCTGCCTCGCTGGAGGTGGCCATGTACACCTTCCTCGAGGCTCTCACCGGCCACAAGGCGGACAGGTATGATATGATAGTGGTCTGGGTATGGCGTGGATAGGCCAATGGACACGGTTTTGGGGTGACTTTGTTACGCCTCTGGGCTCTGACATTGTCCTGACACTCCCCTTGGACGGCTCTGACGCCGGTCCAAAAAACCGCTGGTTTTGGTGGCATATCTGGAACCGAAGGGGAATCAAGTTCTGAAAGTTGTCACGAAATTTCATGAATTGATAGGATTTTGTATTGCTTGTGCATTACTAAATGAATTAACAAACTTCCGTCAGTTAAAGTCGCCAGTTATAATTTCTTTTAAAGGCAAAATGTATTGCTTTTTCTGCTGTTTTCCGTCGTTTCCGTTTGTGAGGTTGCATTTCGATGCCCCCTCTTCCCTCCCCCTCGGTTCTTCCTGATTGTCTGATTGTTATACATGGCTGTTATACCGTGGTATCCGCCATTGAGTCTTCTGTCAGCCGTGCCTCTTTAAGTTCCGTACACGCCATCGATCGTTGGTTAATCGATAGCTGTATCACACAGCTGTACAGCTGTACAGTGACTAGGAGACTAGGACAGTGACTACAGTGACTAGGGGAACACAAGGCGGGGTTAGTAGCCGCGACTGTCTCCAGCTGCACAGCTGTACAGCTGCACAGTGACTAGGAGAATAGGACAGTGACTACAGTGACTAGGGAAACACAAGGTGGGGGCAGTATATATATATACTTATGAATAGCTTCTGTCTATTGTCTATATGAATAGCTTCTGACTGTCTCCAGCTCAGTGTTTGGATTGTATACCCGGTTGACCCGGGCTCTGTTGGTAATATCGAGAGGAAATCGATTCATCATCCGAAATCGGTTTGCTTGTTCTATGGTTCAACATTAGCGTCATGTTTCTGCTGTGTTTTACGTCTGTTTATATTGCAGTGTTTATACTAACAATAATTAATAGGAGGGAGGCTCGACTCTATCGAACCTAGGCGAAGGCAGTGCTGTGTTATCACTGTTAGATGTAACGGGCAACATCATATGACAACAGATGGTGACCGTGGGACCAAGCTGATGACGCATGTAGCTAATGAAATACCATGTATCGCGTAAATAATCCAGCAATCAGCAGATGACGATATCGTTATCTCACTACAGAAAAGGGTTCTGTCGTGGGTTGAGCTTCGAGGTCTGCGCTTAACGGTATAAGATGACATCTTCAGCGATTAGAGAGCGAAGTCTGCAATATGTTTAAGCGAACTCTACCTTCAGCAAGAATGCCTCCGTCAATTTGATATCGTCCACGCCCCGCTATAAGACGTCTCTAACATGTGTCTGATATGTGCCTTGTATGTCTCGTATGTATGTACCCCATATGTTCCTCACGTGTCTTATACGTTCCTCATGTGTCTCATATATTCCTTATCTGTTCCTCATATGTCTAATGTTTTTCTTATGTACCTCATAGGTCATATCATATTTATCATATTTACGTCATATTTACCTCATATTTATCCCATGAATGCCTCGTATATGCCTATTTGCTCCTCTTTCTGCCTTATACGCCTGTTCGGGGCGTCTTTCTCCGCCTGTGTCAGTCTCTCTGACGTCTGTATGACGCCTGTCTCCGCCTGTCTCCGCCTGTCTCCGCCTGTCTCCGCCTATCTGACGCCTTTCTCCGCCTGTCTCCGCCTGTCTGACGCCTGTGCGACGCCTGTCCCCGCCTGTTTCAGTCTGCGAGAGAAGGCGTTGCAGTGCCAGAAAGCCGAGCACGAGTTTCCCGGGATGCCCTGCGGAATCATGGATCAATTCATATCGGCCATGGGTCAGAAGGACAACGCGCTTCTCATCGACTGAGTCATTCAAGTGGACGCTTTAGGGCGATTGGGGGGGGGGGGGGGGGGTGAAGGATTGGCTCTTTGAGAGCCGGCTCCGTTCACTTTTTTGTAGACATTGATTATGGTGGAAATAAGAAGTGGTTGATAACGATAAGTGAGATTGAAAGGTTCGAGCTTTGCCTGCGAGTAAGCGAGATAGCAGGGAAACAAACAAGGGTGTATATTTTAGATATAAAACTGTGACAAATGTGCTGCATTCTATGCTATTTTTCACTCAGATTTCAGGTATACAAGCATTTCTAACTGCACTTTACCTCCATGAGAGCCAATTCAGTGGTATTCTTCCGTAAGGAGAGGACCATCTTGCGCCGACATACCGTCTCCCCGCCACCTACAGGCCTGAGTCGACGTATTCCCTGGCCACCGGCACGTGCAAGTACTGATCACAACTCCAACGTACGCCATGACGCTGACGTCGGAGTACCCGAGCGACCCGAGGCCTGCTTCCAGACGGCGAGCCTTCTCGCGTTAAATCACTACGGGACGCTCAAGGCAACTTTTGAAAGGTAACGACAATTTACGGAAATCTTTGGGTTAGAGAGATAGTTCAATATTATATTCATTGTGAAGCAAATGCGGCATAGGTGCGATCCGGCCACCGTTCCGATGGTCCAGAAGGAAAGACGATTTTCAACCGATGACCGCAGCTGCGGTGTCTCTGACATGTGTTTCACTAAGCATTGCATTTATTGTGATGAGAACATGTTATGGCGTTTACTGGTTTATTAAGGATCATAATTTTCCCAATTTAAAACGATGCTAAACTTGTGTTTCGGCAACGAAAAAAACGTCCAATCAAGTGATCAGTACTTATTTATAGGGAAGTAAAACGCCACACTTCCACTTGCAAGATTCCTTTCTATTGGAGTCTAATGACTAGAAATCGCCTCTTGGTAAACGTCTGCCCTCTTGTATTTTCCAGCGAGCTCAGACGTGACATTTCCGAGGAGTGATTATCCGTCGGAGCGCGTCCTGATTCCAGAGATAGAGAGGACATAGGCGCCGGCAGAGGCATTCAAAAGGAGCCTACCAGACGGCCGGAGCAACTGAATGAACGAAAGTCACTGATCACAGGTAAGAAAATGAAACTCCTCAGTGTCATTCAGGGATTGATGAGCCTTTCATGATTAATTCAGGTTGGCTGGTAAGTCAGGTCACCCTTTGGGATCATTCAGATTTCAAGTTTCATTTATTGATGAACTCGAAGTGAATGCAATGCAAGAGGTAAAAACCTTGAGCTTTAAACGACTAGGACTAACGTCTAATCGGCTGCTAAACATTGCATATTTTGGTTGTATTCTAATTCGAGGACAATATACTTGTTATGATAACGCTTGGTAATACACATAACATTTAGTTTCAATAAACAAAACCAACAGGGTGAGCCCCAGAGAACCGATGTATTATCTAGCCTGAACCTTTTCTACCATTCCCCCCTCTACTGTCTCTGTGTGTACAGGGACGACTTCGGAGGGTTCCTGTGCGGAGCTGGACCAGCTTCAGAGGATCGCGGCAGCGCGGAGGTGTCTCTACGTCCCGTATGACTGGGGAGATTCGGAGGCTGCATTCAATGGTGACGGGATGTGGTGCAGACACAGTCATGACATGGATCAGTCGATACAAGTTTGATAGAACTAAAGCCTGTCAATGTGGATCGGTTCGATGCCAGTTGTATGTTTTTCTCTTTAAGTTGATGCGACGCATTTCATGTCGGTTTTAGTAAATTGCCGTTAGTAAAATGGACACGAAATTAATTGGTGTATTTTTTATACGTTGCTTTCGAGCATAACAAGCCGGCATTAAACATTATGTGGCATGGTTAAGAATGGGGTCAGTCAAATGCACAGGTCATTAAACAGTCAGTACGGACTCTGATGCAGGATCTGGTAGAAAGGTGTGATGATTTATGCTGTGAAGCTTGCACGGGATCTGAGCTGCTTTTTTAAATTATTTCATGAAAAGAAACGCAGGAGTCCTGCATGCGAAGTGAAAAGTGAATACGCCGCAAGCGCCACCTTTATGTATGTCTGACCAGGCGATTGGTGCTTACCATCGTCCAGCTGAGAACACACATAATGCCTCTGTCTATCGAACGCGTTGGAGAACGACCACTCACATTTACAGTAGTGATATAGGAGCAGCTGATGTAGTTTGCAGGTAGACCACCAATGTGTTCTGCATCGAGCTTCGCTTGGAGCAAAAACAGCGTCCTAAGCCTCCTTTTTTGGGACCAAATGCAGTCTTAAGTTTACCTCGGTTATCTGGCATATGAAGCCCTACTGAAGTTTGCAGTGGTTCTGGCTGTAGTAGTAAACCTAGTCATTCATGCTTGTGTAAGGTGTTTCTGATTTGTGTGATCACAAGTCAGCGAATATTTGGCCGATGAACTGAAGATTATGGATCAAGACGGATCTGAAATCGCTCGTGTGATTTGTATTCGCGATTGAAAACCGTTTCAATGCGCGGTACACAAACAAGAATAGCGCAATAAACAGCAGTGTGAATTGTGAACGGAAAATACATAAGTGCTAACAAATATGTATTCGATGCTCGCCTCTTTTCCGAGGTCATTCATTTGTAGCCTGTTTATACTCACACAAACACTCACTCTCATCGATATATGGCGGGCAGGGGTGTAAGGCACTCACTCATCGATCTATGGCAGGCAGGGGTGTAAGGCACTCACTCACATCGATCTATGGCAGGCAGGGGTGTAAGGCACTCACTCACATTGATCCATGGCGGGCAGGGTGTAAGACACTCACTCACATCGATCTATGGCAGGCAGGGGTGTAAGGCACTCACTCACATCGATCTATGGCAGGCAGGGGTGTAAAGCACTCGCTTTCATCTATCTATATGACGGGCAGGGGTTTGTCACAGGGGTTGGGCACTCACTCACATCGATCTATGGCAGGCAGGGGTGTAACTTTTTAGTTTCGGTGGGAACACGCTTCGGTTCAACACACAATTTATCACTTTTTTCGACAAAAAAAATACTCCCGAAATCATATATCCCTTTTCCTATTCAGATGGTGGGGCCACTATCCCACCAACTTTGGTTTTGGCCCCTCCATCGTTGTGTTCGGCCCCACCAACTTTTGTCAGATTTGAATGTTTCCTGGTGTTAAAATGGTAACTTTTCACCTCAGCCATGCAAAACAACCACCCAATATGACATTTTGTCCCACCAACTTGCTCTGAAAAGTTCTACCATAGTCGTGTTCCTGGTGATTTGCGATTTCTCCAAAAGTTGAATGTCCTAGATCTGGCAACAACGTCACTATCTGGTAACAACGGAAAAGTAAGCTGACAACAGAAATCACCCATCACCGTCTCCGTGTCCAGCGGTACTGGCTCGGTACTGGCTTTGGCTGCGGTGCGGTGGCCCCTCCACCACACCAGAGAGTGCGCCCCGAAAGGTGTCCCCGGCCCCCTCCGCCGCTCGTCCTAACCTCCGGCTGGCGGGCCCGGCACATACTGACAGGAGACGGCCTGGAGACGACCGGCACTTGGCACACGACTGTGCAGTGCATACTCTAGTTCAACACTCCTCAACTCTTGTCTGTTCCTGGCCGTCCTGACCGTTTGCCACAAAGTTCCAGATGTCTACCGCATTCGCGCCAGAAAAGACGTCGAAGTTTATCGGTGCCAACCGCAAAAGGATTGGAACGGAAAATGGCCAGCTGATTGCGCCCGTTTGGGCAGACTTATGTTCTGCTCCTGTCCGAGTTGACCGGTGGTGGTGGGGACCGGCCTTAAGCAATACCAATANACCGCTCGGAGCCGGTCTCTCCAGCTCTGCCTCGCTGGAGGTGGCCATGTACACCTTCCTCGAGGCTCTCACCGGCCACAAGGCGGACAGGTATGATATGATAGTGGTTGGGTATGGCGTGGATAGGCCAATGACACGGTTTTGGGGTGACTTTGTTACGCCTCTGGGCTCTGACATTGTCCTGACACTCCCTTGGACGGCTCTGACGCCGGTCCAAAAACCGCTGGTTTTGGTGGCATGTCTGGAACCGAAGGGGATCAAGTTCTGAAAGTTTCACGAAATTTCATGAATTGATAGGATTTTGTATTGCTTGTGCACTACTAAATGAATTACAAACTTCCGTCAGATAAAGTCGCCAGTTATAATTATTTTAAAGCAAAAGTATTGCTTTTCTGCTGTTTTCCGTCGTCCGTTTGTGATGCTGCGTTTCGATGCCCCTCTCCCTCCCCCCGGTTCTTCCTTTGTCTGATTGTTATACATGGCTGTTATACCGTGGTATCCGCCATTGAGTCTTCTGTCAGCCGTGCCTCTTTAAGTTCCGTACACGCCATCGATCGCTGGTTAATCGATAGCTGTATCGCACAGCTGTACAGCTGTACAGTGACTAAGAGACTAGGACAGTGACTACAGTGACTAGGGAACACAAGGCGAGAGGGGTAGCCGCGACTGTCTCCAGTTCAGTGTTTGGATTGTTTGGATTGTCTCCAGCTCAGTGGTTTGACCCGGGCTCTGTTGGTAATATCGAGAGGAAACCGATTCATCATCCGAAACCGGTTTGCTTGTTCTATGGTTCAACATTAGCGTCATGTTTCTGCTGTGTTTTACGTCTGTTTATATCGCAGTGCTTATACTAACGCTAATTAATAGGAGGGAGGCTCGACTCTATCGAACCTAGGCGGAGGCAGTGCTGTGTTATCACTGTTAGATGTAACAGACAACATCGTATGGCAACAAATGAATACTGTGGGACCAAGCTGATGACGCATGTAGCTAATGAAACGCCATGTATCGCTTAAATAGTCGAGCAAGCAGCTCAGGACGATATCGTTATCTCACGACAGGAAAGGGCTCTGTCGTGGTTTGAGCTTCTAGATCTGCGTTTAACGGTAGATGACATCTTCAGCGATAAGGGAGCGAAGTCTGCAGCAAGAATGACCCCGTCAATTTGATATCGTCCACGCCCCGCTATAAGACCTCTCTAATATGTATCTTTTAAGCGCCTTGTATTTGTCTCGTATGTATGTAGTACCTCGTATGTTCCTCACGTGTCTTATATGTTTCTCATCTGTCTCATCATATATTCCTTATGTTTTCCTCACGTGTCTCATGTTTATCTTATATACCTCATATATGCGTCATATTTACCTCATATTTATATAATTAATGTCTCGTATATGCCTTTGTAGTCCTCTTTCCGCTATATATGCCTGTATGACGCCTTTCTCCGCCTGTCTCCGCCTGTCTGGACGACTGTCTCCGCCTGTCTCCGCCTGTCTCCGCCTTCTCCGCCTGTTGACGCTTTTTTCCACTGTCTTCCCCTGTCTGACGCCTTGTCTCCGCCCTGTCTCCGGCTGTTTGACGCCTGCCCCGCCTTTAGGACGCCTTTTTCCGCCTGTCCCCGCCGTGTCTCGCCTTTTTGACGCCTTTATTCCGCCTGTCTGACCCTTTCTCCGCCTGTCTCGCCTGTCTGACGCCTTTCTCCGCTGTGACAGTCTGCGAAGAGAAAGGCGTTCAGTGCCAGAAAGCCGAGCACGAGTTTCCGGATGCCCTGCGGGAATCTGGATCAATTCATATCGGCCAGGGTCAGAAGGACAACGCGCTTCTCACGGACTGTAGGTCATTTCAAGTGGACGCTTTAGGGGCGGAGGGCGGGTGTGTGTGGTGGTGGTGGGGGGGGTTGTGGGCTCCTTGAGAGCCGGTGGTTCCGTTCAATATTTCGTAGACATTGATTATAGTGGAAATACGAAGTGGCTGATAACGATAAGTGAGATTGAAAGGTTCGAACTTTGCCTGCGAGTAAGCGGGATAGCAGGGAAACAAACAAGGGTATATATTTTAGATAGAAAACTGTGACAAATGTGCTGCATTCTATGCTATTTTTCACTCAGATTTCAGGTTAACAAGCATTTCCAATTGCACTTTACCTCCGTGAGACAATCCCGTGGTATATATTCGCAAGGAGAGGACCAATCCCTTGCACCGACATTCCGTTTCTGCCCCGCCACCTACAGGTCGCTGGAGTCGACGTTAGTTCCGCTGGCCGACCGGCAGGTGGCAGTACTGATCACCAACTCCTAACGTACGCCATACGCTGACCGGGTCGGAGTACCCGAGTCGACGCCGAGCCTGCTTCCAGACGGCGAGCCTTCTCGGCGTTAAATCACTACGGGACGCCTCAATGAAACTTTTGAAAGGTAAGCGGAACTAATCTAAGGAAATCTTATATGTAGATGAGTAGTTCAATATGTATTCATTAAGTGAAGGAACTGCGGTAGCATATGCGGTCCGGCCACCCGTTCCGATGGTCCAGAAGGAAAGGCCGATTTGTCAACCGATGAACATCAGCTGCAGGTGTCTCTGACATGTGTTTCACTAAGTATGAATTCTTGTGATAACAATGTATGGCGTTTACTGGTGTTATAAGTATCATAGTTTCTCAATTTAAAACGATGCTAAAGTTGTGTTCGGCGAACTGAAAAAAACGTCCAAATCAAGTGATCAGTACTTAGTTATAGGGAAGTAAACGCACCACTTCCACTTGCAATATTTCCTTTCTATTGGAGTCTAATGGACTAGAAATCGACTCTCAGTAAACGTCTTGTAACCCTCATTGCATTTTCAGAGCGTCAGAGTGACATTTCCGAGGAGGATTTCCGTCGAGCGCGTCACGTGATCACTGAGATAGAGAGGACGGAGGCAGCGGCAGAGGCGTTCAAAAAGGGAGACTACCAGACGGCCGGAAAACTGATGAACGAAAGTCATGAATCACTTAGGTAAGAAACTCAGTCAATGCTCATTCAGGGTGATGAGCCACTCATGATTCACTCAGGTTAGGCTGGAAAGTCAGGGTCACCCTTTGGATCATTCATGATTCAAGTTTAATATTTATGAACTTGAGTGAATGCAATGCAAGAGGTAAAGAACCTTGAGCTTATACGACTATACTTTTTTACACATGAATAACATGAATAGCCGATTAGACTAACGTCTAATCGGCTGCTAAACATTGTATTTTGGGTTGTGTCTAATTCAGCATATAAATATAAACGCGGGGCCGCGGGGACCATGATGGCCCCCTCACTTTTTGTCCATTTTTGTGTACTAAGATCAACAATTTTACTTCGTTATAAAAAGTGAAAGGCGTAACAGATCCGCGAAGACAAAAGTTGCTCAAAACTGCATAGAAATTCCGTGTACGGGGATCGAGTTCCCCTCAAGACAAGATTAAAGTTTCGCTGGCCCCTCACTTTTTGTCACGTTCCTACGCGTCTGCAATTTAGGACAATATACTCGCTTATGTAAGCTTGTAAGTACACATATCATTTATCAGATAACACAGAACCAGCAGTGTTGAGTCGCTAGAGACCGATATTATCTAGCCTGACCTTCTCTAACCATTCCCCACCTCTACCTGTCTCTGTGTGTATCAGAGACGACTTCGAGGTGTCCTGTGCGGAGCTGGACCAGCTTCAGAGGATCGCGGCGGCCGCGGACGGTGTCTACGGGTCCCGTATGACGGGAGGAGGATTCGGAGGCTGCACTGTCACTCTGGTGAGAACGGAATGTGGTGCAGTGCAGACACAGAGTATGACATTGATCAGTCGATATAAGTTTGATAGAACGTAAAGCTATCCAATGTGGATCCCGATTCGAAGCAGTTGTATGCTTTTCTTCTTAATATTGATGCGACGCATTTCATGGTGGTTTTAGTAAATTGCAGTAAGTAAATGGACACGAAATAATTATGTATTTTGTAGAATACGTTGCTTTCGAGCTAACAAGCATGTGCATTAAACATAATATGTGGCATGGTGTTAGAAGTGGCGTCAGTCAAATGCACAGTTCATTTAAACAGTCAGTAGTAACAAACTCTGATGCAGTGATCTGGTAGGGAAAGGTAGGTGATATTTATGTTGTGAAGCTTGCACGGGATCTGAGCTGCGTTTTTATATTTCAGTTGAAAGAAACGGCAGTGGAGTCCTGCATTGCGAAGCTGAAAAGTGAATACGCCGGCAGCGCCACCTTTTACGTATGTCGACCAGCTGATGGCGCCACCATCGTCCCAGCTTAGAAAACACACATCGTCGCTGTCTAGTCGAACGCGTGAGAACGGCACTACATTGTCATAAGGTAGTGATAGTGGGAACTGCTGATGTAGTTTGAGGTAGACACAATGTTGTTCTGCAGCGTGAGCTCTCGCTTGGAGCAAAAACAGCGATACCAAGCTCTTTTTTGGGAACAGAATGCAGTCTTAAGTCGTACCTCGGTTGTGCTGGGCACTATGAAGCTTACCGTGAAGTTGCAGTGGGTTCTGGCTGTAGTAGTAAACCTAGTCATTCATGCTTGTGTAAGGTGTTTTCTGATTTGTGTGATCACAAGGCCCCGGGGTCTGTTGCTGTCAAACTGAAGATTATGGATCAAGACGGATTTGAAATTCGCTCGTGTGATTTGTATTCGAGATTGATAACTGTTTCAATGCGCGGTACACAAACAAGAATAGCGCAATAAACAGCGGTGTGAATTGTGAACTGAAAATACAAAGTGCTAACAAATATGTATCAGAGTTCGATGCTCGTCTCTTTTCCGAGCTCATACATTTGTAGCCTGTTTATACTCACACAAGCACTCACTCACACACATCGATCCATGGTGGGCAGGGGTGTAGGGCACTCACTCACATCGATCCATGGCGGGCAGGGGTGTAAGTTCTTAGTTTTGGTGGGAACACGCTTCGGTTCAACAAACAACATCACTTTTTCGACAAAAAACTGACTCCCAAAATCATATCACTTTTCCTATTCAGATGGTGGGGCCACAAACTTTGGTTTTGGCCCCTCCATCGTTGTGTTCGACCCCACCAACTTTTATCAGATTTGAATGTTTCCTGGTGTTAAAATGATAACTTTTCACCTCAGCCATGCAAAACAACCACCCAATATGACATTTTGTCCCACCAACTTTACTTTATTTTTTCACCACATAACTTTACAGTTGAGGCGCCCTTAAACCCAAATCATCATCATCATCATCACCCACCAACTTGCTCTGAAAAGCTCTACCCTAGTCTGTGATTTGCGATTTATCCAAAAGTTGAATGTCCTAGATCTGGCAACAACGTAACTATCTGATGGGCGCCATATAACTATTTTGTTGCGGCGCCCTTAAGCCCCAATCATCATCATCATCATCGTCACCATCTGGTAACAGCGAAAAAGTCAGCTGACAACAAAAATCACCCATCACCGTCTCCGTGTCCAGCGGCAACGGCTCGGTACTGGTTTTGGCTGCGGTGCGGTGGCCCCTCCGCCACACCAGAGACAACGCCCCGAAAGGCGTCCCCGGCCCCCTCCGCCGTTCGTCCTAACCTCCAGCTGGCGGGCCCGGCAGTCGGCACACACTGACAGGAGGGACGGAGACGGTGGAGACGACCGTCACTTGGCACACGACTGTGCACTAGGGTGTCCCCAAAAACAACTTTTTGTCCGTTCAAGCTGTCCACTCAAAATGGGGTGTTCCATTACACAAATAGGCCCGTGTTCCGCCTTTGAAAGCTCTTGCTGGGTAGATCACACACATGTATTCAGTCGAGATGCCCTAGATTTAGTAGTTTTCGTTTTAAGAGTCACAAACCTATACAAAGTCACGTTTTAGGCTACCTACACTACAATACACTGAAGCTTGGTTTTGGTAGAGGTTTATGACTCATACAACGAAAACTATTCAAAGTAAAACGTTTTGCTTTTCACGAGTGAATTTTGCATAACAAGAGCTTTCAAATGAGCACATGCGGAGGTCTTCATAACGTCTTAAATTGTATGATTTTTACATAGGGGTCACTGACTTTTGAAGGCCCGGGGGGACCAAACTTCAAAGGAAGGGGACACAACTTGGTCAGCATATTCTTTGTGTAAAGGTAAATGTAAATACTCTCCGTGCAAGCTGTCCACCCTGTTTTGGGTGGACAGCTTGCACGGACAAAAGGTTTTTTACACCCTACTGTGCACCCTCACAAGTTCAACACTGCTCAACTCTTGTCTGTTCCTGGCCGTTCCTGACCGTTTTCCACAAAGTTTAACCCTATTCCTGGAGGGATGAAAAGTATACGAATCTGTCGGGGGGGGGGGGGGCATATTCGTTCCCTTCAGACTTCCGCTGCATAAGCTAGAAACTGGTAAACTTGGTGTGTGACTAGGGTCGACAATAAACTCTATTTGTCAATTTTGGTGACCTTTGGGTCCCATTAATCTTTTTCAAGGTCAAATGACGTGTCATCAAAATTAAGTTTGTCAACATATTATATTTTCAGGAAACTTGGCCATTATTCTCGGAAACCAGTGGCAGCTAGGAAGGAATCTGAAAAAAATCACTGTAAAAGCGTTTTAATTGTCTTTATAACTTTAGCGCATCAAGAAAATGAACCTAGCTCGGGTTCAAACTGGTTTTGGACTGGTAGAGGTCACACAATGTTCAACAAAAACTGTTTTCAGCAAATGTTTGTTCGTTTAATTAACTTTTTTAATCTTAAGTATATAAGAGCACTTATTTTAGTAACAATCGTGTTTCTCTCGTCATTGGCGGTTTAATCATATCACAATGTCAAATCGAAAATTTGAGGACCCCCCGGGTCAGGTCAAGTGTGACGTAAGTCCGGGGTCAAAAGCATATAAAAGAGCGTAATTTGACGAGACAAACATTTTGAGGGCCATTTGGGTGAAGTCGTGCTATATGGTATCGTGTGTCACGAGTGTTACTTTGATACAAAGGTGTGGTTGAACTTGAATGACCTTTCAAAAAATCAATGACTTAAAAAAACAAATAATCCCTTTCATCATAGAGTGGCCTCAGATGAAATGATATACTGACATAATTTGGATTGATGCAATGTATTAAACCCTTCGTTTTTTCCATTATTTTGTTTCACCATATGACTTAATATTGGACAAGGCTACGCATTTTGACCTGACATCAGGTCATCAATATTTAGATATCACCTCTGAAAACCTTTACACATATTATTTGGGCATGTTTTTCTCGTCTTCACATAACTAACTCCGTTTTTTTCTAAACGTCTTGAAAAAAAAAATTTGCATCATTTTGTGGAAAAAAATAAGTTATTTCGAGATAGGCCATTGAAAAAAAAATCTTACTGATGTCTGTGTTTTCTAGACACTCTGCTTGCAAAGACAGCGAAACTCTCCATGAGTGTTTAACCATGCAAAGATTTTGTGTCAAAACGTCCGAACACGCCCCCCTAAAAACTGTCCTGGACCCCCTCCTAATCATTCAATTTGGAAAAAGGACACCATTCGATGCGCAATGAAATGTTAGGAAATGCCAGCAAGTTTGAAGATTCTGAGTTGAGTTATGCATGACCCGTACGCGAAAAACCTCAAGGGGGGCCGATTCGCCCACCCCGACAGTAATAGGGTTAACATGTCCGCCGCATTCGCGCCAGAAAAGACGCTGAAATTTATCGGTGCCAACCGCATCAGGATAGGAGCGGAAAATAGACAGCTGATTACGTCCGTTTGAACAGGCTTATGTCCTGCTCCTGTCCGATGTTGACCGGTGGCGGTGGGAACCGGGCTTAAGCAATACCAATACGTTAGAAAAGACGTGATGATTATCATGTAGTTTAAGTGCCTCTTATACTACTGGAACGAGGCATACACCAAATGTGTTTAACATTAGGATATCGATAAGTAAAAATTGATATCGATCGTCCTAGTTTTACCAGTGCAATACAAGGTTATATAAGTTTATGGTTATATAGATTTTGACCTAGTTATATAATAATAGTATCATATATAATAATAGCATCAACAATCATATATTTTACATCCCCTGTCTGCTTTGTGCCACCGTCAGGCAACAGTCCTGTTTGTCTGTGCGGTCCTGGCGACGAAAGTTCTGTTTTCTGTGTCGTGTTGAGCCGGACAGAACAGGCCAGGGGGACCGTTCTGTCAGGCCTGACAATGGCCATATTGGATAAACCTAGCTAGGGCATTTCCAAGACTCATTCATACATTCTCAGACAAAGACCTACTCAGACTCCCGCTCTCAGATCTCGTAAGGAGTGAACCCTCTCATGCTAGCATAGGCAAAGCCTTTTCAGACCTGGCAAGGAGCCTCTCATACTGGACGATGACCCTCTCAGATCGATCGATGATCCTCTCAAGGAAGCTTGTGTTCTTCTCCTACTGACTTACAGCTCTCTCATGCCGGGAAAGCGCCCTTTTAGACCGATTGAGGGTCCTCTCAGAGTAGTGAGTGGCCTTCCTGCTTAGGTCAGATTCGAGTTTCGCAGGCCTGTAAAAGGTTCATTCAGAAGGACAATTAGGAATATATGGTTCTCAGGCCTGGGGCATAAACAATTGGCTAGACAGTTGCCCGCTCAGATCAGCCTTGGCACGCCCAAGTCTGTAATGGGCTCTGTCAAGCCGGATATTATTCCCGCAGGCAGCTGAGGGCCCCTAAAGCAGACCGAAGGCTTCTTCAAGCCGACGGAGGTACCCCTCAAGCCGATTGAGGGCCCTTTCAGGCCGAGCAAGGGTCCCCTCAAACCGACCTTGGTTGCCCTCCAAGAGGGATCATGACCCCCAGTCCCCCTTGTTTACGCTCTTGGTTGTTGATTGGAGCTCCAATCGCAATTTCTAAAACTCCAATGCTAGCCTCGTAACTGCCACTTTGATCCAAAAATAAAATGTTAGACCTTTTCAGACCAAGCTGAAGCTGCGTTCTTCCTGAGATCAGCTAACGTCTCTTTCAGTCCAGCTGAGGGATCTCTCAGAATGACTGGAAAGCTCTTTCAGACTGCCATAGCCCCACCTGGCTTCCAGAGGATCCAAATTTACGTCCAGAGGGCCCACTCTGGCCAGCCCCCAGAGGTCTTAATCTAGTTTACAGGGGGTCATTATGACTTCTTGAGGGCCCACCATGGCCTCAACGGGACCCACACAGACACTCAAATGGCCCACTCTGCCCCTTGCCGGCCTCCAGAGGGCGCATACTCCCGTCGTAATAGAAAATTGGGGTCTGGGCGCTGTGCGACGTGACAGGATAGATTCGCCCAGGGAACTGTGGAGCCATCGCTGGGCCGGCAGTGGGAACCCATTCTGGGCTCCAGAGGACTCACTCTAACCTTCAGAGGGCCCACTCTGGTCTAAGAAGGGCCCACTCTGGCCTAAGGAGGGCCCACTCTGGCCTAAGGAGGGCCCACTCTTGGTGGTATCGTTACCGCCGGACAATGTTTGGTGTTACCGTTGTACACGCTACTGCAGTCTCCAGAGTGTGGTGCTCCTGTTGTGTGTGCTACTTGAGGTCAGTCAGTTAATATAGTGGCGTCTCCAATATGGTTGGTGTTACGGTAGGTCAATCATGAACAGTGTGGGTGCGATTGCCGCTGCTGAGCCGTGAGTTAGTGACGCTTGCACATAAGATAGTCTCGCAAGGTTGAGGTGTCAGCTTAGTACTGAGTTGAGTGTCCACTTGGTCATAGGTGAACATAACCATCTGCAAGGATATTTTGGTACTGTCGGAGTAAAGGCTGACGTGTTGCGTGGATCGTACTCGGGCTGTACACTATATGCAGTCTTCCGCAAGTGTTACTACTGTTACGTGCGCTACTGCAGCCTCCAAGGTTTGGTGATACTGCTGTGCATGCTACTGCAGTCTCCATCAAGTCGTGCTACTGTTGTGTGCGCGGCTGCAGTCTCCAAGGTTCAGTGTATTGTGCTTTACAGTATAGCAGTCTCTAGCAAATAGTGTTACTGTGGTGTGCGCTACTGCAGTCTCCAAGGCTTAGTGTTACTGTGCTATACAGTACTGCAGTCTCCATCAAGTCGTGTTACTGTTGTATGCGCTACTGCAGTCTCCAAGGCTTAGTGTTACTGTGCTATACAGTACTGCAGTCTCCATCAAGTCGTGCTACTGTTGTATGCGCTACTGCAGTCTCCAAGGTTTGTGTTATTGTCTAATACAGTCTGCAAGTCTCCATCAAGTCGTGCTGACTGTTGTATGCGCTACTGCAGTCTCCAAGGTTCAGTGTTACTGTTGCTATACAGTACTGCAGTCTCACAATAGTGTACTGCTGTGTGCGCTACTGCAGTCCCTCCAGGTGTATGTGTATTGTGCTATACAGTAACTACAGTCCTTCATTGGCAAAGTGCTACTGTTGTATGTGCTACTTTTTAAGAGTCAGCCCAAGGATTGTGACTGTTTAATTAACTGCAGTATCTACTGGCAGCTACTGGGTCGCCTGCCCAGCAGGTAGTCCTACTGTGGTGTCGCGACTCGCTTCTGCAATGTTTGTGTTGCTCACGAGAACACCAAACCGACGATAACCCCATCGTCGGGTGTGTCTTTGACAACACCAAACATTGGCGCAGAATGCAGTTCGCGCGACACCACAGTAGGACTACCTGCTGGGGATTGCAGTAGCTGCAGTCCACACACTTGTTTGTCGGTCGCAGAAGCGAGATGTGCTACGTGAATACGTATTTCTCTTGGTTTGCCTGAAGCTGAGTGTGATTGATTGACTTAATTATGTTTATAATTTAAATTTATAAACATTGAAGAACACACACTGTTCATCTAAAAGTTTTTTTTTGCATCTAGTATTGATTGCCATTGATTTCGAGTACAACGATAGCACCACAGTTTGAAATGGCAG
>VOPJ01004608.1:0-11704 GCA_014673585.1 Semibalanus balanoides
GCACTGCCTTTAAGTGATATGACCTGAGCGGGTGCACACGTGGCATGTGTAATGAGTGACGCGCACGTGACGTGGACATTGTCCGTTACACACTGAGTACTGCGGAGGTAACTGTGAGCGGAGTTCATGACGATGTCACTATTGAGTTATGTTACTTTAATGTGTAAGATAAGCCTTGAATAAGTACCTGTTTATATAAGTAGAGTGTTATAAAACAAGTGACTATTCTTCAATAAATTATACATGGAGTATCAAATTGCTATAAATAAGCTGAATATCGCTAATCGCTATACGGCTAGTCGCTATCATGGACGGACACGAATGGGCATTTGACATGACGAATGGTCATTGATATGAGTTGACATATCTATTGCGATTTTGTCTCATTACGTACCGTTTGCATGCATGATCATTGTGGAGGGAATCATGCATGCAAACAGCGGAAGTATTGCATTTACAACAAAAGCACAGTTTAAGCCAGTGCTAACAGTTCAATCGACAACTTGCACACTTTGAATACTGATTGTCACGTTCTTGTTCTGCAGTTTGTCGGCTGCACCGGAAGTGGCATCAGATAGTGTTGTTAGTGCCCTGGCATCACCATCAGAGGAATTCGATACGACAGTTAGCTGCCAGAGCGCCATTATTTAGCTAGGCTGGAGCACGTGACTTGAAGCCCAGGCTTCCTGGATAGCGCTCCGCATAAAAGTGCAGTTGGCTTCCTTTATATGGAGTCATTGTCTCTGCCAACACTAAAATTGGTACTCGGTGCTCTGGGCGCCACATTGTCTAGAAGCTGCGGCGCCCTTAAACCCAAATCCGTCATCATCATCATCATCAGTGCTCTGTTCCGTGCTTCGGGGTTCAGAGCCGAGGCTGCAGTTGACACAGAGAGGCTCGTATGGCCTATGGAGCTATCTGTTCTCGTCCGAATGGCTCTGGGCTTAATTTGGGACATCTTCCCGTAATCTGAACCGAATACCGGACAACCCGTGATCTGTCCTGACTCCCAAACATCTCTTTCCGATCCTGTTCTGACTCCCGGACATCTGCCCACGCGATCATGTTCTGACTGCCCGGACATCTCCCCGCGATCTGTTCTGGCTCCCAGACATCTCCCCTCGGATCTGTTCTGACTCCCGGACATCTCCCCCGGGATCTGTTCTGATCCCCGACATCTCCCTGTGATCTGTTCTGACTCCCGGACATCTCCCTGCGATCTGTTCTGACTCCCGGACATCTGCCCGCGATCTTTTCTGACTCCCAGACATCTCCCCGCGATCTGTTTTGACTCCTGGACATCTCCGCGTGATCTGTTCTGACTGCCGGACATCTCCCCGCGATCTGTTCTGACTCCCAGACATCTCTTTCGATCTGTTCTGACTCCCGGACATCTCCCGCGATCTGTTCTGACTGCCGGACATCTCCCCGCGATATGTTCTGACTGCCGGACATCTCCTTGCGATCTGTCCCCGCGATCTGTTCTGACTCCCGACATCTGATCAATCCCTGCGATCTGTTCTGACTCCCGGACATCTCCCCGCGATCTGTTTGACTCTCTGACATCTTCCCTCGATCTGCTCTGATTTCTGATCCGAATGGCTGCACGCCAAGCCTCCACTCGCCTTTTGTAGAGCGAAGTGCAGTCTTGACTCCGCATCCAGCTCTTTGGTCGGTTATTCTAGCTACTATTCCCACGACTCGAGAGCTATCCGCAACTCAGTCATCTTAAATTAAGCAACTGTCTAATCCCCATAGGTCTTCACTTCTCAGGGCTTCAGAAGCCACTGATCTAAGGGATGGTCTGTGATTGATCCTATGTTACCCTACGGAATACGCCAGTCCTCGCATGAGAGCTGCCTCTGCACCTCCGAAGGGCACCGCAGCTCCTTACAATCCTCCCGCCTTCTTCTGCCTCCTTTCCAGCGGAGGCATTCTGAAGTCGCTTCTTTCCATGCAACGCCCTTGGCGTAATGTTAAAATTCGAAAATATTAGGGGGACGAGCTCGTGTGCCAAGGTCCCACCCGATCCCGCCGGAGCCCCCCATCCCGCCGGAGCCCCCCCCCCCCAGCTCTCCGGAGCCCCCCCAGCCTCTCCGGCGTCGCTGCTTATCGTTCCGGGGTCGCGTCGGCAGCAGAAGATCAGCACCCGGCTCCACTGGCGTTCCAGGCGGCGGGGCGGTGGCTTCCACCGTCGCCGCGGCGCCGACGACGGTCGGGGGCGTCCCGGCAGCCAAGGCCACCGACGCTGGATCGATGAGCGGCGTCGGCAGCGACGGGGCGGGGGCGGGGGCGGGGGCGGGGGCGGGTGGGCAAGGCAGCAGGGGAGTGGCCGCGTTAGCGGTCGGACACGACATCAGCCACCGACGGTAATAATACGCTGTCTACCGGCGTCGCATGCGGCCCGGTGGAGTGCACGGCGCGTGCGTGTTTGTGCGATTGGGGATCAGTTTCGGTGGAACTGTCTCCGCGCCGGCGACTGTCCCGCCTTCCACACACGAGGGGCGTGGCCGGAGCCGAGGCGGGGGGCGGGGCAGGGGCCGGGGTCGCCCCGCCCCCGGCCCGGAGAACGGACGGGACGGAGGGGCCGTCACGGGGCGCTGGGCGGCCGAGCTTGGTGGCGAAACATGAGAGGATGGGGGAGGGGAGGGGAGGAGAGAGAGATGTCTGCCAGTGGCAGGAAGGGAGCCATTGTGGTGCGGCGACCTCAGCAGAATGATAAATGCTCCTCTGATTGTGCGCTGGAAGTGAGAGTGAGGTGAATGGGACACTCGGCTGCGGGTAATTATTTGTTTTGTCCCTCATTCGTTAGTTTTCGATTGAACCCACAGAGACACAGCTTAACACTTCTTCTCAGGTCGAATACCTACCATTTTGCAGAATCAGGATTTGTTTACAATTAGCCATTTCAATAGCAACATAAACATACAGGAAACTGATCAGTTTAATTTATTTGATGCAGCTGATGAAAGCAATTCACTGATAAACGATTATGCACTCAATGAATATTGTCATAACTTCTTCAAAATAAGTTCACATCGAACATTGAACTATAAATTATCACGCTTGTGATCTTATCTTATCTATACCATTTAACAGCCCAAAGCGCTGCTGGGGATCACTGCTCATGGTATAGAGCAGTGGTTCCCAAACGGTGGGTCATGACCCCATTTGGGGTAACGGAACCATTCTGCTGAGGTAACGAAGGCCTGTGAAGTTGAACTATAAATGTTACGCTAAGACAGCTTTGATGCAGCCCTCGGCTAACAATATAACTTTTCGGTGCGTCTTGTCGGCAACGAAGCCCAGACACATAAGCTGTGGCGCAGAAATGACAGAAAGGTTCATTAGGAATAGCTAATTAGCCTTTCTGAATAGCTAAAGTTAGTACCTATATAGGTATGTAACGAGACAAACGGTACAATTATTAAATATCAACAATGCAAGATTGGTAGCACTTGCTCTCAAATCAAAGAACATTTATAAAATATATCAGCTATAAGCCTTTATGAGGAAATAGCTTCTTGAGGAAACAAATACTGTCGTTTATGTACTGGTTGAACTTAATATAAAAATAACTTTATCAGTGGTGGCTAAAAATATTCCATTTAATGACTGATAAACTTTATATTATTAATTTCGGGAGCTTTCGAAAGCACAGTACGGCTTTCTTCATCAGCCAATAACACTTACAAGTACAGTGAGAATACAAAAACAGTCATTGAGTTTTGTGAAATGTCCTAATTTATATTATTAAAATTTCACGTTCACTGTTCAGTGGCCCCAACCTTACCATGGCATCTAATACCGCCGTCATGTCGGTGTCGTCAGCTTGACAGACGCTGCTAAAGGTCAGCGGGGTCACCCAGAGGTCGAGAAGTCAATGGGCGGGGCTAGTCGGCCCCACCCAACTAACCAACGCCCGACCGACCGACCGACCGACCGACCGACAGACAGACTCTAAACCTGGAATCGACTTCTTGTCAGCGTTTCAAGTTCATGGAAAGTTTCTTAGGTTTTAGTTTTGCCAACTCAACAAAAAAATGTCGCTAGGTCTAAACTCCTAACCATAATAATCGACATCACTGCATATGGCTCTGGCTTTACAATTAAAATGTTGTAATATATCGACAAGTTGATGCAAAAAAAATCCCAGTTCCGAGAAATTTGTCACTGAAAGTATTCGATCGTTATTTCTGTCTGAAATGTGATTATGTAGGACACTTTGGTGATGACATTTTATTTGACTTGCGAGCTATTTTCGGTCTATGTATCAGTACTGCCCGGCCAGCTATCTGCTGGGCCTGTGGTCTCATTTTTCGCGCTATCACTCGTTGTCAGCGTCGCAGGGTCGCCATTGCTCCCTCATCTCTCCCTACACCATGGATTTTCTCATCCATGCCTACACTCTCTCTTAAAATGTCACCAGATGTCCCTGAAATGTCTCCAGATAATGACGCGTGACGCCCTACAACGACAGCTCCATTTGTCGGCACCTCAAACCCGGCCAACAGGCCAGCGTCAGGCGAGTGTCAGCTACCGATACCGTGTGTAGTAGACCACTCAGACTCGTGTAGCAGACCACTCAGACCCGTGTAGCAGACCACTCAGACCCGGACATCAGACCCAGGCCCGGGACCGTGTGTAGCAGACCACTCAGACCCGGTAGCAGCCACCAGACCCGTGTAGCAGACCACTCAGACCCGGACATCAGACCCCAGGCCGGGACGTGTGTAAGCAGACCACTCAAACCCGTGTAAGCAGACCACTCGATTCCGTGTAGCAGACCACTTCAGACCCGGACATCAGAACCCTAAGGCCGGGACCGTGTGTAGCAGACCACTCAGACGGCCGTGGGCAGATCCACTCAGACCCAGACATCAGACCCAGGCCCGGGACCGTGTGTACAGACCACTCAGACCCGTGTAGCAGCCACTGTCAGACCCGGACAATCAGACCAGGCCTGGGACCGGTGTGTAGGCAGACCACTCAGATCCCGTGTGGCAGACCACTCAAACCAGACATCAGACCCAGGCCCGGGACCGTGTGTAGCAGACCACTCAGACCCGTGTGGAAGACCACTCAGACCCGGACATCACCCCGGACCGGCCTCTCTCGCACGGCTGTCCTGGTGCCATGGTGGCCGGCGGAGGGCAGATCTATCACATGTCATCTCCGGGACACACACACCGGACGGCCGCCGCCGCGCTGTTGACTCACCCCGTGCGTGCGTGCGTGCGTGCGTGCGTGCGTGCGTGCGTGCGTGCGTGCGTGTGCGTGCGTGCGTGTGCGTGCGTGCGTGTGCGTGCGTGCTTGGTGCGTGCGTGCGTGCTTGGTGCGTGAGAGATGTGTGCGCGGATCTCACTGTGGTCTGTGACTGAGCGATCCGGAGCCCCCGGGCGCGGTGGAGGGGCAGGAGACAGATACCGCCGTGCCAGGAGCGGGATAGATACCGCCGTGCCAGGGCGCTGTCAGCTGCGAGATAACTAGCGTGACGTCAGCGTCCACAACAGCCGGCCGCCGAGGAATCTCGGGGAAATGAGAAGGTGCGCTGTTATCTAGTTGTCGCCGGGGAATGCGCCGGCCGGCGTCGAGCGGAGATGGTGAGGAGAGGAGATGGGATCATCCGTGAGCTGTGGTGTTCTTGCGTGTCATGGCCCAATTCAACTCCAGATGGAGGTCAGCTCTAAATTGGTATGGCCTTTTAACTTAATGGACTAATTTCATAAAGTTTTGGGCACATCTATCGGACTTGTGTTGTCAAGTAAAAGGAAGTTGTCTTGAGATAGGCATTATTTTCTCATGCTTGCCAAATGTCATTCGTATTCCGTGTGCCATTTCATTAGTTGAGTTGTTATATAGTTTGTATAATCCGTATTCTGAAGTAAAATCACGATATTGAGTTTAGAGCATCACGATGTTTGCACGAGAAGGGCCCATGACCAGCTCTGAAGAAGCTGGAACGGATGTCCCTTGCTTCGAATGGCCACATAAGTGGTAGGTTCTTCACCTACTGTTTTTGCCCATCACGCTCGTGGCTAAATTGGGCATTCCGGAGAAAATTGACCGAAATTATATCCCTCGAATCATTAACCATAAGAAGGCATTTTCGCTGCCAGAAATGATGACCATCTATAGAAAACAACGGACTTTTTCAAATAACGACAGGTTTGCTGCTCATTTTAGAAGGCACATAATTATCTCAACCCATGTATCGTCAGGGGCAGATCCAGAAAGGTGTGGCTTTAAGTCGCAGTTCGGGGGGAGGATTAAAAAAGTTGCATACAATTCTGAAAACTCATCGGATTTCTCTTGTTTATGCATTCATGACTGATTTAAAATAAACTTTACACTGTAAAAGTTGTATAGATTTTATATTATCTCAGGAAATATGTCAAATTTGTGGCGATTTCAGGTGGTTTGTGGGGCCATGATCCCATGCTCCCCTCTCTGGATCCGCCCATGTGTGTCGCTTTCATATATTTTTGGCTTCTTCGTAATGGCCCTTGATGATAATGTATTATCATAATGTGTTCCAGCACTGTCAGGTCCCACTGAGCTGATGAAAGCCGTTGTCACACTGCCTATTCCAGCCTTTTTTTTTATGGGAAGGCGTGATCACTTTCTGCAATTTTGTATTATTTTTCACTTTGATTGGCGAGGAAAATGCGTATGGTTAAAGGTTTACCAAGCGAGAAGAGCCCAATTCTACAAAGAAACTTTGCAAAGGGGGTTTAGTTTCTCTTGAGTTGAGATTAAAGTGTTTCACTGGCACCTCACTTTTCCTGGCTTTTCTACATTTATATTTAACATGAAGACAAAACAAAACAAGCGCCGGGAACAGGTCCATCGCCCAACTCAAGTCTCACCATCACTTCTGCGGCAGCGGCTGTGACCAGTCCGTTTTATGATGCCCACCCAGCTATCCCACATCCTACCAGCGTTTCCGCCCGCCACCTCACCGCCACCGCCACCGCCTCCGCCACCGCCACCGCCACCGCCACCGCCACCGCCACCGCCGCCGCCTCCGCCGCCGCCACCGCCGCCGCTACCGCCACCACCGCCACCACCACCACCACCACCATCACCACCGCCATCGCCGCCACCGCCGTCTGCACAGACCGGAAGCGTTTGCTACTTCCGGGCCATCGACGCCTCACCTGGCGTGGTCACGTGACTAATGGTGCAGCGGTGTGCCCCGTGGGTGGTTTTTACGTCATCCAGCTGACAAACGACAGTCATCTGCCAGACAAACGACAGTCATCTGCAGGTAAAAACAGCCGCATTGTGTACGGACATGTCCACTGGAGAGTAGAGATGCCGGGACAGATTCTCACAGGATACGTGCATTCTGAGTGGTGGAGTCATTCTCCCTTGAGAGGAGGACGAAGGATAGCCGGGACAGATGCTCACAGGATACGTGCATTCTGAGTGGTGGAATTACTCTCCCTTGAGACTGAGAGGAGGACGAAGGAAACCTTGATAGGGGGTGTAGGGAGCAGGGACGTAGCCAGGGGGCACGGTGGCCATGCCCCCCTGAGCGAAATAAACTCACACTAGATAGAATGAGATTCTCTGAAAACCCGACCTTTCCCCCCGGTCAGCAGCATATGACTGAGGAGCAAAATGTGATATTTTTTCCGATGACCTTTCCGATATTTTTCCCCTGAGCAAAATCCTGGCTACGTGCCTGGTAGGGAGCAGGGCGCAGGGTGTGGGAGCGCACCGAGGGCATCACTCTCACCGTCACGAGTGATTAGTTAGACGGGCGGACGGTGTTTGTGCATGCCTCGATCGGCTACTCTACACTCGATGGGATCGGCGGCACATACCTCGATCATTGGATAGCCGTTATCAAGCCCAATCATCGGCGGCAGCCCAGGAAGACGGCAATTATCGCTGATGAAACAACGGGCGAGGCCGATCACCGCATTGGTCACCGCATTGGTCACCGGTCATTAGACGCCTCGGTTACGTCTCCGCCACACGGCCTGCCACAGGAAAGGTGACACGCCGATTTTGTGTCCGTGAAATTGAGCTGACTTCCTGGCGGTCAAATCAAATCAATCAATATCAGTTTCTGGTGTTTGGGCTTATTGGCCAACATTTTTGGTACACACACACCGGACGGCCGCAGCTGTTGTGCATGCATGCGTGCGTGCGTGCGTGCGTGCGTGCGTGCGTTCGTGCGTGCGTGCTTGCGAGCATCAAAGGCAAATAGGCTCTGTTGAGCCTATTTGCCTTAGATGCTTCCTAAACAGACCTAATCGATGGGGGACCTCATCGCACTGTTTACTTATCCCAGTTTGTGTTGCTCTGCTCCACCAGCCCATCCGTGTCCAAATACGGCACAATTGAACAATTGTATGGTAGGTATAATGGTGTTTCGTGGACACCCATGCAGGATGCGACTGTAATAAGGACCGTGCCTCATGTCTCAGACAGTATATGCCAGGCGGGTTTAACCCTCTGCTGGCGGACGTTTGACTGCTATGAGGACCGCGCCTAAGTCAGACAGTATATACCGGGCGGAGTTAACGCTCTGTTGGTGGACGTATAGCCATTGATTGGTCCACTTCCGCCTGCAATGCCGGTCTGCGCCACAGCAGCAGCCTTGTAATAGAATTACCGCCGACGCTGTCTGGTCCGACGAGCTTCTGCAACTGTTGGAGCCGGCGTGACGTCATCTAGACAATTTGGGCGACAATTGGCGGGCCCATCACGCATGTTTTGTCCTCTGACATCACAGCGATATACAGTACCTATCGCGCTTCGGAACCGCGTCATATCACTTCGTCGAGATCGAACCAAAGCTTTCCGCAAATTTCACTGATGCGGTCACAGAGACTGTGATGTAGGTATTTTCACCGATATCAAGCCAAACCTTTTGACGCAACTCACGGAGGCGGTTACCCATCCTAACCTTCCTGGAAGCAGTGACGTCTTGAAACCGGCCGCCATCCGTCGTCAGCCCCCGTCATCGGCCGTCACCCGCCCTTCATTGTCTTCCGTGCCGCCTCGTCTCCCGTCATCCGTGCCGCCTCGTCTCCCGTCACGGCGGCGCGCCCCTTATGATCGGACCACGTGACGTCGGCCGCGGCCGACGCTCCCGGTCACGTGACCGACCGGCCTCGGATGGCCTGCGGCCCGGAACCGACGCCGGTTTGAGCGGCAGGTGTGCCCTCGGGCAATAATACGGCGCGTCCAATCCAGCTCGCGCCCGGCAGGTGGGGCCCTGTGTAACGGAAGAACTCTAGGGAACCGAGCAGAAGAACAAAATCGAAGGAAACTTCGTACACAATTAAGGTAATTTATGCCACAAAAAATGCTACACAAAACATATAAATATATAAAGGAAACTTCCAAGATCGTGAGCTCGGTTTCGTAAATTCAGTGAATGTCTTCTGTGTGTTCACATATGTAGCCAAAATCCAAAAGCGTCGCAATGGTGTGGCGAGATTTCAGATTACAACGATTTTTTTCACCGCTGGCGCCGCCGCCGCCGAGGTCGCTGGGGTGGGCTTGGTCGATGACTGCTGGCAGAGCCGCAGGGGTTGGGGAGGAGGGGGGGGGGCGGGGTGTGGTCGGGGGGGGGGAACGTGGCGCCATGGGCGTCCCGACTGTCGCTTGGCTGTTGGGCAGTGGTCGGTATGGACCAACTGGTCGGTTTACGGTCCAAGTCTGCGGGTGTGTGGGCGCGTGCAGGATTCAGCAGATGAATCCTGCACGAATCCCTGCTGACGACGTGTCGGCTAATGGATGGGGCGCGGATAGGTGGTGGGATGGCTTCTGAAATACCCTGTCTAGTGTCTACCCTGACTATGTGAAGCATGTGATTACTTTCCATTGATATTGTTGTCAAATGAAACTGCTGAATATACGTCCAGTGCATTTGGAACAATGTGTTCCCAGTGCATTTGATATGTCGTTTTATCGACAGAGCCACAGAAAGGCATTCCTTTGCATCTGCATCGGTAATATTAGATACTACAACCCTTTCATTAAGTGATCTAATATAAGAATATGTCGAATATAATAAACAACCTCTGACGTTGACCAAGATCGCCTCAAATGTTAAATGCCAAAACTGCCTCGACTTGATATATTTATATCGGTAGACGGTAGGTATATAATAAATTTGCAGCCGGTAACGCAGCGAGTGACAGTTGTCGTTGACAACCACAGAAGCCGTGACATTCGTCTGATTTCGCCGCTATTCATCGCTGACGTGTCATTAGAGGGGAACGAGGGGTGCTGAGCTGATTAGCGTCCCCTGCAGTCCTGTACGGGGGGGAGAGAGGGGAACATTATTGGCCAATCTAGATGGACTTCAGGGGAGGGTGATCACGGGTCGTATTTGTAACGATGGCTTCCATGTCCGAGCACACGCAGCCTGTTACAGCTTTATGACCAGCCTTCAGCGGGAGTTCAGCCAGCCGTCGTTCGAAAACTGTCTGTCCACACTTGACCTAGAGACATTTGTGGTATTTAAATGGCATTGCTCCAGACGGGACACTCGGAAGAGACTCATTTGTTTCCGAGTTTCGCTACATTTCTCTTACCTCCCGTTTTGTTGCAATGCAGCAGCCGCTGTGGTTGTCTATCGCTGCTCTGTCTCCATCATACCGTGCACATTGACGTCAGCCTTGTCGATCCGACGCCACCTGCGATCCGACCACAACTCCCAGCACTCTATCCCTCAACTCATACGCACCCCTAAACCGCATTATGATCCGTCTGCGCTGAACGGCCCACCGACGGGGTAGAAGGGTGGCGCGGAGCGGCCGTCATTTTGACAGCCACACACGCACTTCTGCGGTGGAGTGCAACCCCACCATCGAAACGCTGGGGTGGGGAGCTGCCATTGGATAATTGGCCGCGCTGGGGTATAAACACACTGGTGCCTCTCTGTAGAGTTAATCGGTTGATGGTCATGAAGGGTGGTTCAGGTAGGTTGTTGGGACTTGGTATCGATTGCTTGCCCTCATATTCGTCCTATTGTAACAAGAACAACAAGCATACAGATAATTGTGTTTGAATTAATATCAACGTGCTGGGAATTCCACTTTGCAGAACTTGTTATTGCCCTAAGTTCTCAAAATGGCTTCAAATCCCTTTGCTGGCGTTCCAATCTTCGCTACGCTAACAAAGTGACCTGCACCTGACGAAGCTCCGCTACAAAGTTCGTATGCCGATACTTCGTCTATATTGTGCACCTTGAATAGTGTGTTCAATCAAGAAGTAATCCAGGAGAATATACTTACTCATATAAACACTCACACGGTGGTGTCTTGCGTTTCAGTTCTTCAGCCTGATCAACTCGGATAACCTGGCGTCGTCAACACTGAAGGGGATCGAGGGCACCGTGTTCGCCCCCACCAATGACGCCCTCAAGAAGTTCGACGGAGCGCGCAACGCCAAACTCATCACGTATCACACATGTGAGTGCTGACCTGAACAACATCTGTCAAAACAGTAAGACTTAAGGGTCATACTCTATCGTTATTTTTACTCAGGTTTAACAGTTAGTTGTATATTTTTCGAAGTTTCAAGAGTATATTAGATGGAAGCTCACTGTCAAAACGTTCGATAGCATTTCGGTAAATGCAATACATAGCTCAATGAAAAGCAACTAATAACGTTTAATGTCAACGAGGACCCTTCACATGTCAAGCGAACGCTCTACCACTAAGCTATGGCGCCT
>VOPJ01004612.1:0-11701 GCA_014673585.1 Semibalanus balanoides
TTATGGTTTCGGAAATTGGAGGGTATGCCCCTTGGATCCGCCCTTGATATGTGCAGGGGTCCTCATTGGGTCCGCAATGGTGGGGCCCCCTCGTGGCCCGACGGGGCACCTTGAGGTCGTGCACCCTCCCCCTTAGGAAAATCCTGGTTGCGCGCCTGTTCTCATGCATCATACATTTGTAATCTGTTCGTTTGGTGTGGAGTGTGGACTGAAACATAGCGACTCTACACAGCACGATAACTTCGCCTGGCAACATGTCTCAAGTGCTCGAGATTCGCGACTTCGCGGACGCCTTTACGATTCCGTTTTCACCGAGCTAACACAGACCGACTTCTGTATAAGCCCTTAAGCGTATTCCTAAGACCGGTTTGCAGACGGGCGACGCTCACGACCCTTGCAGGGCTGCCGGTGTTCTGAGTACTGTTGAGCAACGACACGATCTAATCGCCTTGTCAAAACGAGGCCCAGGGGACGGACGGCGAGGATAGGCTGTCGGTGATGTCTGGCAGCTACAGCAGCGGTCTAGCAGAGATGCCTCGCTACAGGGGCTAAACGGGTATACGGCGGCTGGTGTGGGCCGGCAGTGGGGCGTCGCCACCCTCGCTACAGGGCCAGACGGGTATACGGCGGCTGTGTGGGCCGGCAGTGGGCCGTCGCCACCCTCGCTACAGGGGCTAAAACGGGTATACCGGCGCTGGTGTGGGCCGGCAGTGGGGCGTCGCCACCCCCTCGGCGTACAGGGGCTAAACGGGTATAAACGGCGGCTGGTTGTGGGCCGCAGTGGGGCGTCGCCACCCTCGCACAGGGCTAAACGGGTAATAACGGCGGCTGGTGTGGCCGGCAGTGGGCGGTCGCCCACCCTCGCTACAGGGGCTAAAGGTAATACGGCGGGCTGGTGTGGGCCGGCAGTGGGCGTCGCCACCCTCGCTACGGGGCTAACGGGTATACAGCGCTGGTGTTGGGCGGCAGTGGGCGCGCCACCCCTCGCTACAGGGGCTAAACGGGTATACGGCGGCTGGTGTGGGCCGGCTGTGGGCGTCGCCACCCCTCGCTACAGGGGCCAGACGGGTATACGGCGGCTGGTGTGGGCCGGCTGTGGGCGTCGCCACCCCTCGCTACAGGGGCCAAACGGGTATACGGCGGCTGGTGTGGGCCGGCTGTGGGCGTCGCCACCCCTCGCTACAGGGGCTAAACGGGTATACGGCGGCTGGTGTGGGCCGGCTGTGGGCGTCGCCACCCCTCGCTACAGGGGCCAGACGGGTATACGGCGGCTGGTGTGGGCCGGCTGTGGGCGTCGCCACCCCTCGCTACAGGGGCCAAACGGGTATACGGCGGCTGGTGTGGGCCGGCTGTGGGCGTCGCCACCCCTCGCTACAGGGGCTAAACGGGTATACGGCGGCTGGTGTGGGCCGGCAGTGGACACCGCCACCCCTCGCTACAGGGGCTAAACGGGTATACGGCGGCTGGTGTGGGCCGGCTGTGGACGACGTCGCCACCACTGGGGACACTCCGCTCCGCTGTATACGCGACTGGCGTAAATTACCCCCAGATCTTGCAGCTGCCCCGGGAAGCAATTTTTGACCAAAAATTTCCGAAGCTGTGCTGAAATTTCCGAAAGTTGTCCCAATTTTGATGTGTTAGTGACAACCCTGCCTCGACGAGATCTCCTCTCCTGCCGATCGCTTTGCATACCTCGGATAAACCTCATCGGTTACTGTATCGCCACCGCGTTAAAGCTACGCTGGTTGTGAATCGCTCCGGATCAAAATCAAAATAGCATCAGATGCGCCCTCTTTCCCTACTCCCTACTGCTTCCAAATTGTTACCAAATAGAGGAAACACGAACGTGGCAAAAAATAACTACTTATTTGTCCGCAAGAACTTATTTTTTGCTGTCAGTAGTCAGTACTCAGTACCCATTTTTCATCACCAGTTCATTTTTTTTTGGGGGGGACGGGGTAATTTATATTGCCGCCCCTGTCGAGCGTGGAATGGGGGGCCTGCCACCCCAACTGCCAGCCAGACCCTGCCACCACCGAGATCCGTCAGTGATTTTTGGCTGTCATTGAAATGTCTAAATTACTCAAAACAGTTTTCCCAAAAACTTTGCCATTTTTCAGCACTTTAATTAATCCTTGGCAAAATGGGGTCTAGGCTAGTGCCAATGCTGATTGGATGACAGCGACTTCAAAATCGTTGGTCCTGGGATAAAAACGACTTGTATTTGTTAACCTTGGCTGGATTAACCGCTGCAACCCAGGTAACAGATACCGTTGTAACAACGTAGTGAAAAATCAAATTTGAATTTTACGTTTTAACAACGTTGTGACAACGTCGTGAATGTTGTGAAGAAAAAGTTGCATAAACGTCACTGTTCAACGTTACAGCAACAGTGTATCGCTACGATGTCACAACTTTGTTCTAGTAACTTAGGAAGAACACCTCGCAATGTGGTACAATTATCTAAATTGAGCATATTCACCATCTTACTAAGATTATGATCCCAGTAAGTACGTTAGCTTGCTTGTCAAAAGCAAGTTGTAGCAACGTTGTTTCAAACGTTTTGTGAGCGTCCACAAGGTAACGTTTTGACAAAGTTCCTGGAGTCTTACAAAATTTTATCACTAATCACAACGTGTGTTAGCTGTGTTGCAACCTGTCAACACACGTAGCCGACAACGTCAAATTTGTTAGCTGGGAATTTCCATAAGCAAAAGACTTGTTTGTATTCTAGTCGCCAGAATGCATATATTTTCTGGACATTAAATTGAGTTGAAAATAGGCGTGATGCGTATTGCTGTGATGTTTTGTCCACACCGATGTGGAGTCCGTCAAGCTTGTTGTAGGTCACAGGAAGATTATTTATCTTGAAATATTTGATATCTTTAAAGAAAGATATTTCAGAACCCAGACACAAATTATCTTTGCCTTAGTGATTATAAAACTAAGTTGTGCAATACATTTATTGTTAACAAAATATTAAAGTGGCGAGTACCATGCATAAACGGCGTCGTTGATACAAGGCAGGGGCGGTTCTCCCATAAAGGCAAGGTAACCAATGCCTACCATTTTGAGTAACGTAAAGGCAGGTGTAATAATGTGTGTGCAATAATGGTGGTGTTATGATGTGTCTGCAATAATGGCAACGGAAACATCTTAGCTCCCAGGCGCGGATCTAGGGGTGTGTGTGTGGGGGGGTAGGGCGCTTCCCCCTGAACCTCGGGTCGCGCCCAGGTCGCGCCCGCCTAGCGCGCCGGTAGCCCGAAGGGTGCAACTTTCTGGTTTCAATCACGCTCCACCCCTCCCCATGGTCAACATTTACGTGACGTCTCCAATCCCCCCCCCCTTCCGGTCAATAAGATCCCGCTGCGGCCGATCTCTCTCTCTCTCTCTCGTCTCGTCTCTCTCTCTCTCTCTCTCTCTCTCTCTCTCTCTCTCTCTCTCTCTCTCTCTCTCTCTCTCTCTCTCTCTCTCTCTCTCTCTATTTGGTGACCCCTGACAGAAATCCTGGATCCGCACCTGATAGGATCCGCACCTACTGACGTACTAAAGGACACAGTGCACGGTTATCCTCTGCAATTATTCTTCAATTATTCTTATGTAACAGAAACTTTACTCATCACCTCAGAAACATCTCATATCAGTTTATCAGAGTAGTTGTCTGAGGGATGAGGGGTCTGAGCTGCTTTTTTTTTTACATCACCATTGTGAAACTGAAATGTGATAGTGACGATATCGGAAGTGATGGAATCGGTTCGATGAGATCAAACTCTTCTTTAAATAAATGATGTTACATAATTCTTATCATGGATCTTGAATTCAAACTATATGTATTAAGTACAAATTCAGTGATCAGCATGTCTGGTTTGCCAATATTCAACTAATTTTAATCTCGACTTATGCGATTCAGAAAACGAGTCGAAAATCAGCAGGTACACCTGAATTCAATGCAATGTCCAGAAAGATATGCCGCCAGAACTGTGTGAAAAGATTGTACCATATCTTTTTACAACGTAAAGGCTCAATAATGACGTCATTGTCACACATTAAAAAGGGATTTCTTAGAAATAAATATCACCATCGTTTTCAGAAGCACTTACTTCATATGTTTTACTACAACCGGCGTATATTTGTCAACTTCCAGAAAGCGAAACTTTCCCTTTAAGCTGTTATTTTAATGACCACGCTTATAAAGGGAATTGGGTGGTTACAATAACATCGCAATCATTCAGTCATCATCATTAACCTATACAATCTTTAGGTCAATGGTCATGCATACAGTCGCTGCCTCTGTTTGTCTTTCAGCAACTACTGCGGTTGAGAAAAGCTCTAAACATATTTTGTATGGCAGCTTTACCTGTTGATGCTAGGTCACGATGCATATCCATATTCTTGTCTTAAGCTGATAGTGATTGGCATCAAGGAGTCATACCTGCTCCGATTGGCATTGAGTGTACACATAACGATGTGATTCTCCAGCTACAATTTAGCCGCTTCCAAAAGCATAGCTGCCTACCCTTGCAACCAGCATGTGACAGGGCAATATCTTCACATCATAGGCATCAGATTTTCGTGTTTCTTACACAGCGAGGTAGCCGAAGCAGTTTCTTTATAACATAGAGTGATATGACCACACACAATTCTCAACGCTTCGTTTCTCACCTGGCAAACATTCCAGAGCTCGTGCAGCCATATACCATTCATACAGTGAGTCTAACAGTTGCAGAAGTAAATGGTCTATCAGCATATCCTAATTTCGCACACAGCATTATTTGCACTTATAAATACATTGGAAACGCTTTCACTCGTCTTATGTCACGAAATATCCTCAATATCACAGCGCACTACGTGAACCAGATATTTAAATTCTTTACCCATGTAAGTTGTTGGTCATTCACAATGCAGGGCACACGCGTTAATGAGATGTTGGAAGAGTAGGACGTGCGGATGAAAATGCATGCAACAGTTTTTTCACATTGAACACAATATCTCGCCTTAGAGCAAACGATTCACATAAATGTACAAGTTGCTGAAGGCCAGCCCTCGTGGGACCACGAGTGTGCACGACATCCACGTATTTTGTGTGTGCGAAATAAATGCTATTATTATTATTATTATTATTATTATTATTATCGTGGTTGACTTGCTATGTTCGGGACTGGAACTACAGCAAAGCGATTACGTTACGGCAAATAAACACAAATCCAGTCCATCTCCTCAAATGCCACACCTAGACTAAACCACAGTCGCGCCTGTCCAACGTAATAATGGCACAGAGCGAACGGTAGTTTTTTTAGTCGAACGTCGTGATACTCCTGCGTACGCCCGTGCCGTTCATGAACCTAATTCATTTTGTTAGCCTCACCTCGCCCATAAATATCCGCCGGACCGGATGTCGTGCACGCTCGTGGTATCGGAATCTCAAGGCTGCAGACGGTAGTAACCAGGCACCAGTGCTGTAGTATTCATGAGCACGATCCATGCACAATGCAAAGTAGTTTGATTGAGGATTAGAACACGTGGCCTCTCGCTTGACGACCAATGGCCTGTGCCTTACAGGTGGTGTGTGTGGGTTAACTCCCATTGCAACACATGGTGTCGGCTGTCGGTACAGTTTCTAAATAAACAGCGACAAATCCAAGTGCACGTGTACTTAAACATGGGACCATATTACTTATTAGTGATGGTTGAAAATGGCTGGGGATCCTTGGACGATAATGACTCCTTAGAACGCCCATGAATCCAACATAAAAATTACATTTTTATGTACGACCTATCGCGCAAGTTTGGTATATTGTATTTTCAGTATTAATAATGTAAGTAAAATGTTTGTTGATATGAAATTTGGCAATTTCCACGACAATTTAGGTATTGCAGCGCTGTCACTGTGAAGGACACAACGTAATTAGAAACGTGAAATGGTCTCGCGTCATAATGCGAATAAAGGCTAAAGCGACATGATAGATGGTACAGATGGCAGACGAGACAATTTTGACAATATTGGGCTGGATGTGTTAACATCCGCGATGAGAAAACGGACAGAACAATTACCTATACGCATTGCAAACGTGAATAGAACAAAAGGTATCCCTTTCTCACATCAGAAGTGAAAAGGTTCCTTCCTTTATCTTAAGGGTACCGTTCAGGCGCGACCAGGATTATCGTCAGGGGAGGCGCCCAAATCCCAAAACTTTCGCCCTCTGGGCGTTCCCACGGGCGGCGCCGCCATAAGGCGAGACCCGGACTCAGAGGGGGGCGCGCGCCCAAGCGCCCCTGGATCCGCGCCTGACCTTTCGATCTAGCGTAATTTCCTCTACATTTTGTAGCATGTTACACAGTTATCATTAAACATATGACATATAACTTGTAATGTTTAACATTTAGTATTAACATTACTTGTCTAACATTGTCTAGACTTTTAAGTACCTTAACTTTGCCTACGTCTTTAAAAGGAAATTATTAGCTTTATCCCGGGGTAACGCCACCGGAGGGCCAGCAGGGCCCCCTCTCTAACAAAGTGTGGGGGGCTGGCCCCGGCTAGAACTGCGATCCAATCCTTAAGGTATTTAGGCTAAGAAGTAATAAGAATCTACAGCATTTGCCAAATATTTTTGTAATAGCTCAAAACGATGCGGGGCATAATTTTTGGGACGACACGAATTGGATACATCAGTAATTTAGCTTTGCAGAACAGAAAGATCAAAGAATGTCATATGCCAGGTGTGTCCTGTATTCTGCTGACTTTCTTTTGATTTGTATTCGGAAGCATTCAGAGACGTGTGTGAAGACAGCAAAATATCCACATTCTTATTCAGCGACAGATTTGCGATTTGCAAACCCATTAGAATCCTCTACAACTCTACAGACATAAAGAACAGAGAACGTAGATCAACATGGTGAAATCTGTTGAACCCTACATATGATGGTTTGGCCTCCAAAGTCCAGACGCCAAGTAGAGTTCGCCGGTGATAGATTCGAGATTTGCCAGACCCCTTGTATTTTTAATGAAAATTGATGTTCAAATATAATTTCAGGTGTATATTAACATTTAACATGGTGAAATCCGTTTCACCCTCTATTATATGACAGTTTGGCGTCTAGACGCCAATAGAGTTCACCAGCGATGGATTCGAGATTTGACGGTCTCCTTAGATTTCAATGAAAATCGGTGTCCAGACAGAGTTCCAGTAGCGTAAATGTTTGCATGGTAAAATTTATATGGTGAAATCTGATTCACCCTACATATGATTGTTTTGCGTCTATGTAGACGCCAATAGAGTTCGCCAGCGACAGATTCGATATTTGCAGACCCCTTATATTTGCATGAAGTCGGTGTCCAGATAGAGTTCCAGGGCGGGCAGGCATATATTAATATTGTTTAGTGCATGACCGAAGACTGTTTTCCCATTGACCATGTGCTTAACTGTAGCGGTGAATTAACTGGAGTGTAAATACACTCCCAAAAGTGATAATACAGTGCTAAGCACACTCTCAGGTAAATGACCCTGCATTGAACTCTCTAAAAATATGTACTTGTGCTCTAAACAGTCAGTCTTCGGCCATGCACTAAATCGTTTTATGCACTCGTGGCATTAAAGATTCAGTTTATCCTTAGGCTCGTTCATAAACTGAATCGTTAATGCCAGTCATGCATGAAACTATATTATGCACTCTTGGCATTAAATATTCAGCTTATGAACTCGCCCTCGGCACGTTCATAACCTGAATCATTAATGCCACTCATGCATAAAACCATATGCATCCATTTTACCCTACATATGATAGTTTGACGGCTACACGCCAAGAGAGTTCGCCAGCGACAGATTCTAGATTTAGCGGACCCCTTCGATTTTAATAAAAATATGTGTCCAAATCATAGGCGTACCCAATGGGGGGGGGCAAAAGAGGCAATTCCCCCCCCGAAGGTCCGTGCGTGCCCCTTGGCCAATGGACCCCCCTGGTCAATGGGCCCCCCTGACCAATGGGCCCCCTTTGAAAATAGTGTCCAGAAGGGCCCTATTTTCTCTCTGAAAGACCACGCGTGGTCTTTAGGAGTGTCTAGAGCACATCAGAGACTCTTCAGAGGTTCTTTCAGTTTTTTTTAGGTTAGGTCAGAGTACCCTCTAAGGCGGCCAGAGTGCCACCTTCAGGCGGCCCAGAGTGTCTTCTCAGGTGGCAAGAGGGCCCCCTCAGGCGGTCAGAGTCATAGGCGTACCAAGGGTGGGGGCAAAAGGCAATTGCCCCCTGAAGGTCTGTGCGTGCCCCCTTGACTCATGTGCCCCTTTTGGAATAAGGGCCTGGAGGGCCCTATTTCCAATCTAAAGACCACGCAAAGCGTGGTCTTAAATGAATTCAGAGAACTTCAGTTATTTTTTTTCCGAGGTTCTATAGGTCAGAGTGCCCCCTCAGGCGGCTCTGGGGTTTCATGGATGCAGGGCAACCAAGGCCTTTAGAGCATCACCTGGACCTCACACATTTGGCTAGTGCGGCCAGAGACGCAGCCAGACCTTTAACAAGGGGGCACGGCATCCCAAAGGGCAAAGGCCCAAAGGCCCCTCCCCCGAAAAAAATGGCGCGAAAATAAAATATCCACGGATTTAGGCTACTATATTTTGCAGGGCCTCCAAAAAAGTCGCAAAAAGGGACGTGCTTATCATTTTTTAGTGAAAAAGTCGGTCAATTGGGGGGCACGTGCACCCTGTGCCCCCTTCTAGTGCCTCAGTGCACGAAATAGGGCCTGTGTCCACGGTGCTCTCACACAATTTTGCCGTATTTCGCCGTCCTGGCAAAATACGGCGATTTGTTTTAATGTAACTGGGGTCCCCTGAAAAATAATGCTTTTGTTTTTTTTCGAGAAAAAAATGTTGAAAATATGCCCCTCTAGAAATATAGTGGGCCAAATCCGATGATTTTTTGTGGGTTTACCTTGTGCCCCCCGACCAAAAATTTCCCCCCCCCCTGAAGCAAATCCTGACTACGCTACTGGTCCACATAGAGTTTTAGGTGAAGACTTACATGGTGAAATCCGTCTTATTCTTCATATTATATTTTGCCGTTTAGATGCCAATAGAGTTCGCCAGCGACAGAGTCAAGATTTGGCGGACCACTTAGATTTCCATGAAAATCGGTGTCACTTTACAGTTTTAAGTGTAGATTAACATGGTGAAATATGTTTCAACTTGTTATGATAGTTTGCCGTCACCAATAGAGTTGGCCAACAACAGATTGAATGGAAAATACGGACTTATGGGTCCGGCCTCCCTACTCAAATTTCGTGGCGACGCGCCTGGCCTTATCTACAACAATGGTGTTAGCATATGAAATTGGGAGTGGAGACAAGCTTACTGTATGTAAATTTATTCAAATGAAGCATTTAAATGTCTCTAACCAACGTTATCTCAATTAAAAACGCTTAAAGGGATATAGCACACTGTGGGAACAAGTATGTAGAATTGATGGAGAAGGAATGCCTGATTACGGTCCTTGCCATTCATTTTTGCGAAAAAAGTCAAATTTGTTGTCATTGAAAGTAGTAATTATGTTTTAATTGTGACGTCACACCAATCTTGCGTCACCAAAGCGAGTTGTTCGTCACAAGGAGGCATCGAACGCAAACTTTGCGCCCGCCCAGTGACACTGCTGTGCCGGCACCCACGATGGTGCACCGTAGCGTGAAACGCGACTGGCTGGGTCGACCGGCGCCGCTTCGCGCTGGGAAGGCGTGGGGCACGCATAACGTTAACCACTAGTGTGCGACGCCTGACCGACCGTCGGGGTGCAGCGGGCGGACGCAAGGTAACTGAAATACTGGGCGGACTTTAAAAAAGCGAAGTGCGTGGCAATCACAGTGCGAAAACTACTGATGACTATGCCAAACGTTCACAGGATTGTGGCCGTTGAAATATGACCACATATGACCAAACGCGTTTTGCGTTGAAACTCAGCAAACTAGGTCGCTGTGGAGGGAAAAATTTCGGATTTGGGGGTTTCTTCAGCCCACCCAAAATTGCTGATCTCAGTAAAAACTAATGTTAAAGGTGCTATACCCTTATAAAGGAAGTTAGTTCACCTTTAACATAGGGTTTTGAGTTGAGATAGCCAAGTTGTGGCCGCATGTTGCTCGAAAGACTTGTGACGCTTTCACATTTTCCAAGAAACCTCTTAAATTATTAATATTCAGCCTAAAAGTCAGACCGGGTATTACCGGTAACTCCAATCGCGATTGGCTATTTTGGCTGATATGGACGTTATGATTGACCACAGAGACGTAGACTTGGAAAATGTGTAGTGCTGGACAAAACATACTGTTTCAGACCTCATTCTTTTTATTGCAAGAATGAACTTTGTCAGGTAATGCTATGCATAGTATTTTGATGTTAAATCTTCTATAAAAGCATTTTTATAAACAACGTTCTGTACGTATGCGTAGCATTCAGCGCTGGCCTAACGTTCCAGGCTCGCGTTCTTGATCTGTCCCCTCCCCACTCACCGAACCCCGCCCCATACCAGTAAGCGCGTGCCGCTGTTTGATTGGCCGCCCGCGGCGCAGCCGCCCGCTGAGTTGACTCGTTGTAGACCGTGCGCTGCATGACCTTGTGACACATAATCCAGCGGACTCAGACGCCCAGATCACGACATGACGACGATGGCGGGACACTACAATTCATAGTGAAATATAATAGTTGACGACATACCATTAGCAAGTACTGTGATGTTTTTAAAGCTGTATTTTTCCGGCGTATCTTCAACAATACTTGGGCAAGTACCACCATGTATACGACACGATCCCTCACTAAGTCAATACGTTTTCGTGCTTCTCAGCCAGCGATTTCGCATTACTTAGGAAAAAAATATGAATTATCCCAAATAATTGACATTTTAATTGCTGTTTCCGCGTTAATTATAGGTTTCTTGACTTACTAGTAATATGAACTTAATTTATGGCTTCTCTTCATCATTCTGACTTTTTCTCTTTTTCAAGGTGAACCTATTCCCTGTAAAGCATACACGCTTCAAACCACGCTGAAATGAACTCCAATAATTAACACCGAGAGATGTATATTTACCTGTTTGCTTTATTTCCATAAACATATTTTCGAAATATATTAAGAAGCTGTGCTTTAATTTTTACATGCAAATCAATTGATTCGATATAATATATGTTGCATGAGATAATGCAGAAAATTAAATCAAAAGGACAATATTTCCCTTGAAATGTCATAAGTCATCTATAGGCAGTCTTTCCACTGCTTCTACACCACCGCCGTTAAGTTTCCAGATTCCCACACACTTCCAACGTCCATTTACACAGCGTGTGACGTTTTGGGGTCAGCAGCGCGTTTATTAGTTCTGTCGTGCTGTTCAGCCTGGCTACGAGGACCGCCCGCCAGCCTACTGTGGAGTCCAGCGTCGGCGTCTCTCGGCGGCGCGCCGCGGACCAGACGTCACTCGACAGATATCGCCAGATCGACCGACCGTCCACCGCCACCGCCACCACCGCCGGCCCGGACCGCCACCGGCCCGGACCGCCTCGACTCGAGCGAGCCGCGTGCCAAGGCGAGCTGCCCGGCCGGGTCCGCTCGACCTGAACAGGGGCGTCTGTGGCGGTTGCGCAACCGAGCCGGCCACAGGCCTGGCGGGCATCGGACCGGTCTGAGAAACCACCTCATCCTCTATCCACCCGTAAACGCTGAGACAAACA
>VOPJ01004614.1:0-12311 GCA_014673585.1 Semibalanus balanoides
CATTCGCCCTTCACGGACGGACGATTGTCTCCCTGTTGCTGGCATTCCCCGCCGGGACCCAGCCAAGTCGTGTCACGGGTTGACCCGTTTGGCTGCTTTGTCTGGGTTACCCTGAACTGAGGCGGCGGCCCGGCGCGCGGGCGGAGGCGGCGGGCAGGGTGGGACTGGGGATTGGGGAGGGGTGGGGTGGGGCGGGGAGGGGTGGGGAGGGGCGGTACTGACCCGCCGTGCACATGACTGCCAGACTGTCAAGTGTCACCTGACGCCAGACGAGTGTCGGATGCCAGTCGTGGCGACAGCGCAACGACGCTGTAAAGGCTCGAGACGGACGGACGCTATTACTTTCGCCAGGCTGCCATCAGGCCGGCTGTGAGCCTGGCGCAGAACTGTCACCGTCTAGCTCCGGTGCCGAACAGCAGCACAGCCGTGCTGTAGCCTCAATAGTGTGCACTGTGAACAGCCGGCGCCGAAATGGCAACCGGTTAGTCTAGCCGGAGCAATATACGTATACGTATACGTGCGTGCGACTGCGCACTGCGCACGCTACACGATCAATTTGTCGCACCACTGCAATATAGCCCGCTCCCACACGTGTGCGTTTTTCATGCGTTATGCTGCGTTCCGTCACGTCTCGATGCCTCTCAATGGGTCCCAATGCGTGTCAATGGGTCGACCCACTGAAATGCATTGCAACGCATTGAGACCATCGAGACGCGACGGAACGTAACGCAACGCATGAAAAATGGACCCCCGTCGGGCCATAAGAGATGTAGTTGTCAGGACAGCGTCGTGAATCTGCAAGTCACCATTCGGTTCGACAGAAACATATGTGAGTGTCTATAACCCGTGTGACGTCACCCGTCAGGTGTCACCGCGATTCATGTCAGGCCTGCCTCACGTCATGTCATGTCTTTCTCACGTCATGTCATATCAGGCTGCCGCTGAGATCGGGATCACTTCACAGGACTGGAATATATGTATTCATGTCATGATATCATAGTTATGACTCAAAAAGGCTTCTGTAAATAATGGTCTCATGGAGATGTTAGATATTACTACAACTTAATAGTTTCACGTAATGCATACACAGCAGTGTGAGTAAAATATTAGCGCCATCCACTTTAATTGTGGCAACTTTAATTGTGGTACAAATAATGTAGTATATACTCAAGCTGAAAATAATTGTTAAAATGTATCGTAAATCGTCTTCCTTTAGCACGCTCGCTCTATGCTGAAGGTAACTCGAACCTTTTACTAAATACCTTTCTTGGATAAGGTCCCTACCTTTTGTATGCAGAACTATTGCCTGGCGCTTGGCAGTTGGCTCTGACTACTAACATCTGCTCAGGACATCCCTGTCGGTTTCTAAAGCTAGAGTGAAACTTCATAGCAAGCCAGTTGGCCGTCACCCACTACCGTTGTCCACCGCTGTTCCCCACCCTCAGCCAATCCGTCAGCCTGCTCCGTTCTGTTCAGTCCCGGCGGACTGAAGCTCCATCCTGTTCGGTCCCGACTGACTGACGCTGTGTTCTGTTCAGTCCCGGCTGACTGCCACTGTGTTCTGCTCAGTCCCGGCTGACTGACACTGTGTTCTGTTTGGTCCCGGCTGACTGCCACTGTGTTCTGCTCACTGCTCAGTCCCGGCTGACTGACGCTGTGTTCTGTTCAGTCCCGGCTGACTGACACTTCGTTCTGTTCGGTCCCGGCTGACTGACACTGTGTTCTGTTCAGTCCCGGCTTACTGACGCTGTGTTCTGTTCAGTCCCGGCTGACTGACGCTGTGTTCTGTTTGGTCCCGGCTGAACGCTGTGTTCTGTTCAGTCCCGTCTGACTGACACTGTGTTCTGTTCGGTCCCGGCTGACTGGACGCTGTGTCTGTTCGGTCCCGGCTGACTGACACCTGTGTTTCTGTTTCAGTTCCGGCTGAACTGACGGCTTGTGTTCTGTTCAGTCCCGGCTGACTGACGCTCCATTTCCTGTTCGGCTCCCGGACTGACGCTGTGTTCTGATCAAGTCCCTGGCTGACGGACGCTTTTTCTGCTTGGTCCGGCTGGACTGACGCTGTGTTCTATTCGGTCCACTGACTGACGCTGTGTTTGTTCCAGTCCGGCTGACTGACGCTGTGTTCTTATTCGGGTCCCGATGACTGACACTTCGTTTTTGTTCTGTTCATCGGCTTGCCTGACGCTAGGTGCTGTTTGGGTCCCGGTGCTGACGCTGTGTTCTGTTCGGTCCCAAGCTGGCATTCGACGCTGTGTTCTGTTTGGTTCCCGGTCTGACGCTGTGTTCTGTTCAGTCCCGGTGCTGACACTTCGTTCGTTCGGTCCGGCCCTGACTGATCACTGTGTTCTGTTCAGCCCGGCTGACTGACACTTCGTTTCTTGTTCGGTCTCGGCTGACTGACGCTGTGTTCTGTTTCGGGATCTCGGCCGACTGACGCCTGTGTTCTGCTCAGTCCGGTGACTGACGCCTGTGTTCTGTTAGTCCGCTGACTTGACGCTTGTGACTGTTGACCCCGGTGACTAACGCTGTGGTTCGTTTGGTCCGGCTGCGGGTGACTGACGCTGTGTGTTCTGTTTGTCCGGCTGACTGCCACTGTGTCTGCTCAGTCCCGGTGCTGAGCTGTGTTCTGTTCAGTCTGGCTGACTGATCACTTCGTTCTGTTCGGTCCGGTGACTGACACTGTGTTCTGTTCAGTCCGGCTGTTACTGACGCTGTCGTTCGTTTCAGTCGCCGGCTGCTGACGCTGTGTTCTGTTTGGTCGCCGGCTGGACTGACACTGTGTCTGTTCAGTCCCGGCTGACTGACACTGTGTTCTGTTCAGTCCCAGCTGGCCTGGAAGGCTGTTGTGTGTTCGGTCCCGGCGACTGACGCTGGTGTTCCTGCTCAGTCCGCTTGACTGACTGTGTTCTGTTCAGTCCGGGTGATGGACGACTGTGTTTCTGTTCAAGTCCGCGCTGACTGACGCTGTAGTTCTGTTTGGTCCCGCTGACTGAGCTGGTGGTTCTGTTGCTCCGGCTGACTGACACTGTGTCTGTTTCGGTCCGGGCTGACTGACGCTGTGTTCTGTTAACGGTCCGCTGACTGACCTGTGTTTCTGTTCAGTTCCGGCTGAACTGAGCGCTGTGGTTCTGTTCAGTCCGGCTTGACTACGCTCATTCTGTTCGGTCCCCGCGGGACTGTGCTGTGTTCTGATCAGTTCTGGCCTGACGGACGCTGTGTTTCTGCTTGGTCCCCCGGCTGACTGAACCTGTTATGTTCGGTCCAGCTGACTGGACGCTGTTTCTAGTCAGTCCCCGCCATGACAAGACACTGGTTCTGTTCAGTCCCGACTGACTGACACTGTCGTTCTGTTCAGTCCCGGCTGACTGACACTGTGTTCTGTTCGGTCCCGGCTGACTGGCACTGTGTTCTGTTCAGTCCCGGCTGACTGACGCTGTGTTCTGTTCGGTCTCGGCTGACTGACGCTGTGTTCTGCTCAGTCCTGGCAGACTAACGCTGTGTTCTGTTCAGTCCCGTCTGACTGACACTGTGTTCTGTTCGGTCCCGGCTGACTGACGCTCCGTTCTGTTTGGTCTCGGCTGACTGACGCTGTGTTCTGTTCTGTCCAAGCTGACGGACGCTGTGTTCTGTTTGGTCCCGGCTGACTGACACTGTTCTGCTTGGTCCCGGCTGACTGACGCTGTGTTCTGTTCGGTCCCAGCTGACTGACGCTGTGTTCTGTTCCCTCATCTGCCGCAGTCTTCGGTCGTTAGCTACGTCAGCCTGTCCCGTTCTGTTCCGCCCGACTGACGCTGTGCCCTGTCCCTCAGCTGCCGCCGACGGCGCCAGCGCAGGGTCAGCGTCTGAACCTGCGTCAGGCGCCCAGTCCCGGCCTGGGGGTGGTGATCCACGTGCTGGGCCACCTGACGCCGCTGCTGCCGAGTAGCCTTCAGCCGGTGCCGCCGCGTCATGTCCAGCTGGGCGCCTGCGTCAGCCTGCTGCGCCAGGTGACGCAGACGGCCGGAACACGGGACGCCCTGCTGCTCAGTAACCTGGAGGAGACAGGTCAGATGGGGGGCAGGACGGGTTAGATAGGGCAGATCAGACGGGGCAGGTCAGGTCAGATAGGGCAGATCAGACGGGGCAGGTCAGGTCAGATAGGGCAGATCAGACGGGGCGAGACAGGGGCAGACAGCAGACATAATGGGATGGGAGCCGATCAGTGGAAAGCTGAGAAAGCAGGGTGGCCGCGGGAGTCCGACTACGTCAACCTGGAGCAGACCGACAGACAGACGACAGACAGACAGACAGACAGAAGACAGACAGAACAACAGACAGACAGACAGACAGACAGACAGACAGACAGACAGACAGCAGACAGACAGACAGACAACAGACAGACAGACAACAGGACAGACAGACAGACGACAGACAACAACAGACGACAGACAGACAACAGACATAGACCAGACAGACAGACAGACAACAGACAGACAGACAGACAGACAGACAACAGCCAGCAGACCAGACAGACAGACAGACAGACAACAGACGACAGACAGACAGACAACAGACAGACAGACAGACAGACAAGACAGACAGACAGACCAACAGACAGACAGACGACAGACAGACAGACAGACAGACAAGACGACAGACAGACAGACACAGACAGACCGACAGAGCAGACAGACAGACAGACAGACAGACAGACAGACAGACAGACAGACAGACAGACAGACAGACAGACAGACAGACAGACCAACAGACAGATAGACAGACAGACGACAGACAGACAGAGACGAGACAGATTGTTAGGTTTGACGGGATTGTGTGTGATCGACATGATAGACTTTATGAGCAGAGGGAAAACATAATTTTACAATGGATCGTCAACTAAACTCGCATAATCGTAACCCTCTTCCACCTTCCCCCTGCGCCTGACAGAGCAGTTTCCGTTCCTGCTGTACTACACGCTGGACAAGCAGCGCAGTAACGTGCCCGAGGCGTACTCGACGATCGTGCGCGCCATGCAGACCACCTTCTCCCGGCTGGAGACCTCCTACGTCGGCGAGCATACCATCAAACTGTACGACGAGGTGGCCAGCATCGCCCGCCCGCCGCTCTGTGAGTGCCAGCGACTGAGGCTGCCTTAGTCTGACACGTCTAGGGAATGTGGAGAGAGTGCAGTCTGGTCTGCCAGTGGCAGGCGCCTTGTTTGTGGGAACGGGACCTGTCAGTGTCTGAAACATCTTCAAACGAGCTCACCCAAATCTGCTCCAGAATTAGATGACTTGATTTGGCTCACTACTTGAGGCGTAGCATTTACATTCTGAACAGGAACTCCCGTTTGTTTTCTTTCGCCAGCGAGCCTGCACCCCTGTATCCGACAATAGCCCCTGAGCAGTGACATGTTGACCCACGTGTGTGGCTGTGATCATACTGACAGCTGAGGGCAGGGCTCCGATAGCTGTCTGACGGAGTTGGCAGCCGGCTGCGGTAGTCAACTTCCCCGATCACGTCCGGAGCGGGGCCCATCGGCACGCCGTTACACCGTCCGCTGTAATCCTGCACGGGTGTTGTGACCGGGGACAGTGCAGTTCCCAGTCTCCCAGATGATGGGATATGTCGGCACGCCACTGTTACTGGAACACCTATCCGCGGGTGGGCCGACATATCAGGCCGGCATATCAGGCACAGCAGATATATCGATGAATATAAGCGGGCCCGACCCGAAAAGTGTTATGAATGATATCGAATTATCTTGTATTCCCACCCAGACCACCTGTAATTTACCCGTTCTGGATGCACCACTGTAGTCTGTATGACAATTGACAGTCACCATGGCAACCAGGAGTCCAGGACTGACCGTCTGTGCCGTGTGTTGCCAGCGGACCAGCGACGGCCGGCCAGTGACCGAGCCGGCTACATCGTCTCCATATTCCGCGTGCTGGAGGGGGACGACCGGCGGAGCTTCGAGCGCGACTGGCTCAGCTGGACCGGTGAGTTGGAGCGCGACTGGCTCAGCTGGACCGGTGAGTTAGGAGCGCGACTTGGCTCAGCTGATCCGGTTGAGTTGGAGCGCGACTGGCTCAGCTGGACCGGTGAGTTGGAGCGCGACTGGCTCAGCTGGACCGGTGAGTTGGAGCGCGGCTGGCTCAGCTGGACCGGTGAGTTATAGCGAGACTGGCTCAGCTGGACCGGTGAGTTGGAGCGCGACTGGCTCAGCTGGACCGGTGAGTTGGAGCGCGTCTGGGCTTCAGCTGGACGGTGAGTTGGAGCGCGGCTGCTCAGCTTGGGACCGGTAGTTATATCGAGACTGGCTCAGCTGGACCGGTTGAGGTTGCGAGCGCGACTGCCTCAGGCTGACCGGTTGAGTGGGAGCGCGACTGGCTCACGCCTGGGCACCCGGTTGAGTTGGAGCGCGACTTGGCTCAGCTGGAACCGGTGAGTTGGGGCGCGACTGGCTCACTGGACCGGTGAGTTTGGGGAGCCGACTGGCTCAGGCTGACCCGGTGAGTCGGAGCGCGTTCTGGCTCAGCTGGAACCGGTGAGTTGGAGCGCGGCCTGGCTCAGCTGGACCGGTGAGTTTATAGCGAGACTGGCTCAGCTGGACCGGTGAGTAAAGTAGGGCGCGACTGGCCAGCTGGACCGGTGAGTTGGGCGCGACTGGCTCCAGCTGGACCTGCGGAGCTCGAGGCGCGACTGGCTCAGCTGGACCGCTGATGGTTTGGAGCGCGACTGGCTCACTGGAACCGGTGAGTTGGAGCGCGACTGGCTCAGCTGGTCCGGTGAGTTGGAGAGCGCGACTGGCTCAGCTGGACCGGTGAGTTGGAGCGCGACTGGCTCAGCTGGACCGGTGAGTTGGGGCGGCAGTTCGGCAGCATCTCGGGGTCAGACGTCTCGTGGTCCAGAAAGGGACCTGTCTCGGGTCGAGGTGGCTGCCGTGGTATGGGCGTTACTCGGCCGGGACTGGGAGGTCAACTGTTGCTGATGTCCCATTATCCAATATCCAGTCAGTCTGGCTCACAAGCCTATAGGCTTGAGATGAACGTATACGTTCATCTCTTCTCTTATTGTGTATATAAAATATGACTTCGAATTGATATTTAATCAACCTTATCTTCGAATGGCTAGTACAAACAAATAACAAAACAAAACTTAAGACCTAAATTTTATTTCAGCAAACGTCAGCATTTCGTTTTATTGTAACGAGTAATAGTCGTTATACCATATGTGTACTGTACAGTGCATACGATACGCGTGCTGTCTAACCCACCTGTACTCGATTGACAGGCGCTCGACTGCTGTACCGCGGGATCCCCGCCTCTGCCGGCCTCCGGCGAATGGTGCTGCACAAATCCTGCGACCGTGGCGACCTCTTCTACATCCTGACCTGCGAGTGCAGCTCCCTGCTGGACAACGTGGTGGCGTCGGCGGTGACCCTGCCGACGCTGCGGGCCCGCCTGGTCGGCTACACCGGCATCTACAAAGTGATGGCTGCCTCCTGATGTCGGCCTGACTCCTGATGCTGTGGAATATAGTGATATCGTGTTGAACTAGAGGGCGGCTTAGGATGTCGCTCAGACAATGTCGTACCCCATCACGCATCACGCTGAGGTCCGGATGTCGCGTTCACACGAAGAGGCATATCATTTCACGATGCCGCTGATGTTGTGCGTTGTCATATGCTGATGATAAGTCCACCGCTGTGGAGTGAGCACTGCGCACGTGTTTACGCCCTGACGTGGAAGATAGCGTGCCATATTTGTAAGAGAGGGGATGTGTATGAGAATGAGGGCTATCTTCCCACCTTGGAATATTCTGACGTGTCACACCCAATCTGCTGGTGGTAGCTGGGGCTCTTCGCTACGTCTCAAAGTAGGGCTGGTAGTCTGGCGTCGGGACTTTGTATTAACTCCCGACTGGGTCGTGTGATCCCCGGCGAGAGCCTGTCAGATGACATCTCACGTGGGACCTATGGTGTTTGGTGGAAGGAGGGGGGGGGGCGTGGGCTGATCAGTATCCGGAGGCTGTCCTGTGGCGCTGGCGGCTTCTGACGTCACGTCATCCGCCCCTAACATTGTGACCCGTGGCTTGAGAAAGGACCATGACCTTCAATGAACAGGCGTGTGCGACACAGCTCGCGTGCGCCGCAGGGTGGGTCTCCCGGCGTAACCGCCCCAGGGGTCCCGGCATTCGCCCAGGGTGCCACGCTGCTCCGACCAGATGTCCCGGTCCGTCCCAGGTCCCCGCTCCGATGCCCAGGGTCGCCGGCTCCGTCCCAGGTCCGACTCTCCCAGGGTCCCGGCATCCGTGCCAGCGGTCCCGGCTCCGCCAGGGTCCCGGTTCGTCCCAGGTCCCGGCTCCGCCCGGTCCCGGCTCCCGTCCCAGGGTCCCGCGGCTCCGTCCCAGTGTCCCGGCTCCGTCCCAGGGTCCCGGCTCCGTCCCAGTGTCCCAGCTCCGTCCCAGGGTCCCGGCTCCGTACCAGGGTCCCGGCTCCGTCCCAGGGTCCCCGGCTCCGTCCCAGGGTCCCGGCTCCGTCCCAGGGTCCCCGGCTCCGTCCCAGTGTCCCGGATCCGTCCCAGGGTCCTGGCTTCGTCCCAGTGTCCCGGCACGACTGCTGTCTGACGCGATGCATCTGTTCGTAGTCCGGCATGGGTGGTGTTCTCTGTTCAGTTCTGTGTCCCTATTCAACTGTGTGTTTGCCCCACCAACTTCAACGATCCGCTGAAGGGATTCTATCGTCAAAGGGATGTTTTCCGGCACCTAAGCCATCACTGTGACATTTTCCCCCCACTAACTTTCTGAAACATCTTCATTCATGCAAAGTCGAGGCACTGACAACTGCTAGTGATGTCGTGGTGTCATTGTCCGATTGTCCACGGTGCTGTCCGAGGCAGGTCATGACTGTTCGCAATGTGCGGTGACTGGTACAGGTCGGTTCGCGACAGGTGCTGCCACCTGATGTCACTCCGGGTTAGTCCGAGACAGTTCAGTCCCACTGCTCGCGCCTTTCTCGTTTGTTGCGAGTGTCGCTCGAGTAAGCATGGGGTAAAATGGGGTAAACGCAGGGGGCGGTGTTTGGCGGTGAGCGCACATTTTCCGGTGGGGATGGATGTTTGTTTATAAAGATGTAGAGCAATCGGAAGTGGTTGTAATGTTTGGGCTAGTTGTGGATAGATTGAGCTGTCGTGCTTTGTGTTCAATATAGGTATGACCAGCGAACAAAGAATGGCTTGCATGTCTAATGTCTTAATATTTCAGAGTCCAGTGAAAGCGAATCTAGAGTGAAGGATAGACAGCGATCTCGTGATGAACGCTCAAATGGGATCTATTATCACACGGGACATTGGATAAGATAGGACCCTTTGATATCAGATAGGTACATAACTACATGTATGATTATCTCCCAATGATTATTATTGTGGTTTTTGAAACTATTATTATTTCGGGTTCCAGTAGATCCTAACGTTTTTTTTTCAGCTGATTCAGGATCACTCATTACAGTTGATTGATTGTATGATTGTATGATTTATTAATCACCAACAGATGCGAGCCCAATTGCAGGTGAAGTCCATCATATAATATAATGATCATATAATAGAGTTGATCCTGAATCTAATCACTTAATGGTGGATCGAATAGCATTGCAGTGATTTTTTCGATTGCTCCTAGCTGATGTTAGGACTGACTAGCCCGGATTATGTGAGCAGTGCTCAATTTACTTGAATATTGAAAAATTTGACCTTTTTTGACCTTGGTGACTCAATATTGACCTGATCAAAAAATAGCTACGCATTTCGCTAGTACTAGTCATGGCCTACCTCACACCGTTTTTCGCTTCTCGCTACGTTGCGTAGTTTTCGAGATCTCTGGGGGGGCCACGGTTAGTTCGCCCCCCCCGTCGGTCGAAAGTTGCTCAGAACCCCCCCGTAACGGTGCGAGGGTTAAGGATTCATTATGGAAACCACAAAAATCGGTACCGCGAGGAGGAGAAATCGTTCAAAACTTGGGGGGCAGTAACATTGCTGCCCCCCCCCCCAGCCTGAAAAGTGGGGCCAATTGACCCCCCCCCACTTCCTACGCTAATGAACAGCCGAGCAGCCGTCGGCCCAGCGCTGCCCCTGCTGACCCGTCAACAGATATGACTGTAGAGAGCAGACTTAGACGATCGCTTGGCGGCCGCCATATATTGGGATCCAGTGAACTAACGGTACGATTATGACTCATGAACTGGTATTCAACCGTGACATCAACGTGAAAGTTGCTTGATATTGTGACGGATCCAGTTGAGAATTGGCAATGTTTAAATATGGGCTATTCTGAGATAATGTTTACATAATGCTGACGACATTTAGCAGTAAAAGTAATCCCCGGTGACAAGTTATAGTCGAGCGCGTTGCTCAGAAATTGTTGGATATAATTGTTGGATAAAGGCAACACAAGTCGCCGACTATCCACAATCCACATCTTATAAGCAGGGGTGACATTTTCTGAAAATGATTGGGGGGTCCCAATGCTAACTACATAGATTATAATTCCATTCTTACCATGCAACGCCATAGGCCTAATGTTAAAAATTGAAATCATTGGGGGCCTGCTCCCATTGGCGTAGGAGCCGGGGGACAAGGGGGGCAGCTGCCCCCAAACATTTTCGGATTTTAACATTACGCCTATGGACGGTGCATGAAAAGAATCGACTTTAAAATGCCTTTTGCCCCCCCAACTTCAAATGAGTTCATACGCCCCTGCCTGCTCCCCCCCCCCCAAAGTATACCTACAAATCACCGGTGCCTGCATATAATCGTTTGCAATGGACGTCATTTCAAGAAATGTTCGTCATCCATTCAAACATAAACAACAACTTGATTTTGCTTTACAAAACTGACTACTGAGTCTCAAATCTACACAAAGCTTATTATCCCGTGCATGAGACTAATACGCCTTTGAAAGCTGCTTTCAGGTAAAGCAAAGTCATGCGACAGGTACGACAACTCCGTCAGTGAAAAGCTTCGCAGTACCGATGAGAGGCGGCGCCACCGGCCGATGCCTACGACGGAGTTTCACCGGCCGGCCGATATGTAAGACGGAGCTACACCAGCTAATAGGACGGAGCTACACCAGCTAATGTCCTATTAGCTGGTGTAGCTCCGGAGCTACACCAGCCAATAAGACGGAGTTCCGAGCTACACCACTGACCAGTCAATAAGACGGAGCTTCACCAGTCAATAAGACGGAGCTACACCAGTCAATAAGACGGAGCTAAACCAGGCAATAAGACGTAGCTACATCAGCTGATAAGACGTAGCTACATCAGCTGATAAGACGGAGCTACATCAGCTGATAAGACGGAGCTACACCAGTCATTAATACGGAGCTACACTAGCCAATAAGACAGAGCTACGCCAGCCGATAGAAGAGACTAAAGAACATGATTAGCTATAAACAGAGGGCACCACCACTCCAGTTTAACCTAAGTACGGCAGGACAATGTGCAGTGCAATACTGAGTGCTGGGCTGGCGTCTGTATGACTGCTTTGTACTGCTTCATACAGTCATCATAGTCATGTACAGTCGGTCTGTAATGTATCTTCCCTTTTTTAGTTTCTAAAACTCGTCTAATTTCAATTCTGTGTACATGAAGGACTGATTTGAGGGAACATGTGGTTAGGTTGCCACATGTTTCCTTTTATCAGTCCTTCATGTACACAGACGTGCAATTAGATGACTTTTAGAAACTAAAAAAGAGAAGATACACAATAGACCGGCTGTACATAATCACGTGGCATCCTGTCCCAGCCCAGCGACATTGTTGTTATTGGGGTTTTGGGGGGGGGGCGCTAAAGCTCATAGAGGCTATCAAGCGCCCTTGCCCAGCGACATTCCAGCAGGCGGGGTCAGTGGGGGCTGAACTCACTGGTCAGCAGGCGGGGTCAGTGGGGGCGAACTCACTGGTCATGGTTCGAGAGGCAATAACACCGTGACCTGCAGCGTAGCTTTACCGGTGTCAGTGGCGGCTCTTGTCCTCAGTACCCGAGGCCCAAGCCCTAAGTTCAGAAATTGCTACGGGTAGAACTGCAGCTTCCCGTAGTCACGCCTGGCGCCACCTAGAGCCTGGGATGGCAGCATGCGAATCTGAGCCATTCAAGCAGGTCGTATTACGCATGCGCAAGCCACTAGAGGCCGGCCGCCGGATCGTCAGCGGCCTTAGCCGAGCCGAGACACAGAGCCGGGCGAGGGAGAGCTGCGACATTTAATGTAGCATCCAGGGGCGTAGGAACTTAATTTTGATTGGGGTTGCACCTGGGCTGACCATTGTGACACTA
>VOPJ01004615.1:0-11702 GCA_014673585.1 Semibalanus balanoides
ATGGTGTCTTTTAAAAGAAAATAGGTCCAGCCGTTCCTGAGCAACCGGACGGAGGCCCACCAGGGGATCGGATGGGCCTCATAGGGGCCTAGGGGGGGGGCGCATTTCGTAAGGGGGTACGGGCCTGTGTGCCCCCTTCTGTGTGCCTCTGTGCCCTGCAAATTAAAATATATAATGTAAAACTTTGATTTTCATTGTATTGTTTTCATTTTTAAATACAGCAAAACAGGGGCCACACTGAGGTGGCCCCCACCTCAGAGGGACCCCACCAGGCCGCCTCTGAGCAGGAACGTAGCCAGGGAGTGGCCACCCCCTCCCCTGGAGGCCAGGGAGTGCTTTTCGATGAAAAAGGGTCCCTGGGCGATTCAGAAGGGTCATGAACATGCCGAATGGGCCTGTAACCAGCACAAAAGGGACCCCTGGGCAGGTCAGAGGGGCTCCTGGAAAGATCGGAGGGGCCCCTGAGCAGGTTAGATGGGCCCCTGGGAATGGCAGTAGGGTGACAAAGCAGCCAAAACAGTTCCTTACCAGGTCTTAAGGGCCCCTGGACAAACCTGAGGGCCCCTGATCAATTTAAAAGAGCCCTATGTATGTCAGAGGGGCCCCTCCCTTGAAAAACCATGACTAGAAGGGTTTCCTGGGCGGGTCAGAAATGGCCCCTGAACGGCCTAATTATCCTTGGTCAGCACGGAGGCCCCAGTCCCATCAATGGGGTCTTTCAAACGCTCGGGAAGGGGGCCCTTTAAACGCTCGGAAGGGGGTTCTTTTGAGGGCCCCGCCGCCCCGGGCGAAATCCCTGTCTAATACGTGCCTGCCTCAGAAGGGGCCCCACGAGGCCCGCCTAGAGGGGCCCCACGAGGCCGCCTAAGAGGAAGCCCCACGAGGCCGCTCAGAGGGGCCCCAACGGGAACCGCCTCAGAAGGGGCCCCACGGGCGCCTCAGCGGGGCCCCCACGGGGCCGCCTCAGAGGGGCACTACGGGGCCGCTCAGAGGGGGCCCCACCGGGCCGCCTCAGAAGGGCCCCGCATTTCATAAGGGGGCACGGGCCCGTGTGCCCCCCCTTGGTTGCGCCTTTGAACGCCATAGCTATGCATGGAAGATGGGTTGGTTGGCGTTGGAGATGGGTTGGAATTTGGCAGACTTGTAAAATGGTGAATCAACGGGCTCGGCTTGTCCCCGTCTTGTGGTCAGCCCGTCTGGTCATGATAACGTATCAGGGTTTCGCTGCCCTGCTTGCCTCGACTGAGATGCAAGTTTGGTCAAGACTGGGTATATTTCTAGACTTAAAACATATTTTCCCAGATTTATGTGCGAGTTTACTTCTCTAGTTTTCAATAGAAGTAGCTATAACATAGCCAGATAATGTACTAGATATGTTTCTGGAATCCAGAACATTACCTGGTTCGTGTACCGATTTGCATCTCAGCTGGGGTCAAGCCGAGCCGCCGGCCGCTTAAACGGCCCAGGTGTACCCCGACGGTGACCGCCAAGACGGGAGTAATCGAGTCCGTTGACTCACCACTTTCAAGTCTGGAACTTTGGAATCTGCAGCTTTCTAGCCAACCTTTAATATGAAGCTATTATCGATGCGCCTATGTTATGAAATATTATCGATATGAGATGTGAAGTATTATGATTATCGATGTTTTGTATGATAATGTTGCCTTGCCTACCTAGTACCTAGTCTCAAGGGCCCAGCGCCGCCTCTGCACATGACCACGACCAGTGGCGGATCTACGCTAGGGAAAATCAGGCAACTGCCCCCCAAAACGAAACATCGGTAGGCAAACGTATGTTTTTGTCCTCCAAACTGTTTTGGGAAGTTATGATGTTTGTTCCGGAAAGTAATTAACACTTTGTTACGCCATTCTTCTCACCCAACAGCTCAACGACTCATCGCGCTGGCGACCCGACGCCACCCCCGGTCAAGAACTTTTCACGGACGAAACGGAACAAGCCTTTTGCACCCCCCCCCGAAACTCGAAACCTAGATCGCACGGCGCACTGCGGCTGGCCCCCCACTTTTCAAAACGTTCCCACGCCCATGCTGGGAATCCATCCATTAACACGAGGGATATAATGCAAGAATACGCATTCGGTCGAATCCACAATACCGTGACAAACTATGGCACCTATTCAATGTTTTGTCGGACTCACCGCGGCGCTGCAAACTCATCCCTTCCTCCCCATCCAAATTGAACAGACGCAATCAAACTATACCATCAGTGATGGAACGCGCTGCGGCAGCCACCCAATAGAGCTGCCCTATCGCGCCGCATTGCCTCGCTGCTGCCTGCAGCCGCATACCTGTGTCAGAGCGGGGTCGGGCCGGTGCAGGGTGCCGTGTACCGGAACACGTCCGCCGGGCGGGCGGCACCTGTGTCAGCTGTACTGCCGTGTCCCGCCGCCGCCGACCGACGCCCAGGGACGCGCTGCTGCCGGTACCGACGGCCCCGACCCTCAGTAACGCCGCCGCCGCCGTCCGAGCGGCCTGTCCCAGTCGCACATCGACCGCGTTACTGTACTATCAGTGAGGTGGACAGTGGGAGATTCCAGCGCCGACAGTGGGTGGACAGTGAGGGATTGCCGCGCCGACAGTGTGGTGGACAGTGGGGCTACTGTGCCGACAGTGTGGTGGACAGTGGGGCTACTGTGCCGACAGTGGGGAGAACAGCCAACTGGCGTCATCGGGAGACGGTGGAACGTGAAGTGATTCCGACAAAAGTAACACAGCGACCAGGGTGGGCGGATCTTCCTGCATCAAGCCGGCTGCGGCCTGCAGCAGCTCAGCAGCTGGCTGTGCCTGACTGTGGCTGTGGCTGTGGCGGCGCCTGACTGTGGCTGTGGCGGCGCCTGGCTGTGGCTGTTCGGGGACGGGACTCGGTTGGAGCGCCGTCGGTATGGATGTGGAGGTGGCTGACGACTGGACGGACCCGGAGCGGCTGGAGCTGGTGCTGCTCTGGCGGCAGCGCCGTGTCCAGGAGGAGCTGCGCGTGCAAGTCCAGGTGCGGTACGTGTGGCAGCGGCTGGCCGACCATCTACGGGAGCGGGGCTACCACCGCTCGGCGGAGCAGTGTCGCAACGAGGTGTGTCTGCTGGTGGAGACGTACCGGCGCGTGGTGCGAGGCCGGCTGCCCGCCTGCCGCTTCTTCGGCCTGCTGCACGGCGTGCTGACGGCGCCGCCGCCGCCGAGCAGACCGCGGCAGTCCGACGAGACGCGCCACCGCCGCAGCCGGCGGCGGCCTCCTGTGGTGCTGCCGCCCACAGGTGGTGGCGTCCCCCCCGCACTGGCCGCCCAGCCGCCGCCGCCCACCGCCGACGACCCGCAGTCGCCACCGCCTGCGGCCGCCGAGTCGGACCAGCTGTCATCACGGACACCTGTCCGGCCGCGCAAGTCACCGAGACCGAGAGGGGAGGCCCAGAGATACAACGATGAACAGTATACGCAGCGTAAACGGTGCAGACTCGCTGAGACAAACGATCTGGCAGATGGATGGGAACGTGCAGAGGGGCTTCCTCTGAGCTCCGGTGTCGAGCAGGACCAGATATCTGACGACACGCGAAGGAATACTGAGGCCGCCAGGGACGCCAGTACTGCAGTACAACACGAAACTGAGCCACATCTTCACGTTCCTGACACTTCTGACACAATCGCTCGCTCACAGCAGCGTGGCGCAATGCTGACTGAGGCGCATTCAGCATCAGTTGGCCCGTTCCCGAGGCAGGGACTGCCGAGCGCTGATCGGCAGATGGCAGACAGGTCAGACGCGGTGTGTGCGCCTCAGGGCGCTGATCGGCAGATGGCAGAGAGGCCAGACGTGGTGTGTGCGCCTCAGGGAGCTGATGGTCAGATGGCAGAGAGACCAGACACGGTGTGTGCGTCTCAGGGCGCTGATGGTCAGATGGCAGAGAGGCCAGACACGGTGTGTGCGGCGTCTCAAAGTACGGTGGTGGTGTGGGCCGCGGACCCTCCGCGCCGCTCGTTTGAGGAGCAGATTGCGGAGGAGACGGCCGCCCGCTGCCGGATGGAAGCTGCCGCACGGTTCCGGCGATCTCTGCAACGCTCCGCGACAACTGCAGAACGGAAAAATAGCAGTAAGGTCGTTCGATCGCGGCCAAAATACAATGAGAACGCTGATAAACCAACCAAGCAGATGACGGTCCCCACTAGACGTCGGTCATCAGAAAAAAAGAAAGCGGCTACGCGATTTAAATGCAACAAGTCCAGGCCTGAAGAAAATGCAAATTTACCACCTGGCCAATCATCACCAAAGAACAGCGGCAAAGACATACCATTGCAGAAACGCAACGATGTGAAGTCTGTATTAGATCCGGCAACTCCGTCTTCTAGCCATTCGCCGCTTGCTGACAAGAAAGCTGAAATACCATCGTTGAGACGCAGCAAGACGAAGTTGGAAGACCGTGCAGCAACACCATTACAAAATAACCAGAATACAGATATGCCACCTAAGAGACGAAACGAGAAGAAGTCTGACGAATCCACAGTTTCATCAATCAACCAGTCGTCGCCAGCTGGCAAGACAATAGACGTGCAATTGCTGAGACTAGACAAAGACAAATCAGAGGAAAAAACTCTTCTATCTGACCAATCATTCCCAACCAACAAAGATACAGCTATAACATCAGGGCGCAACAAGCCAAAGCCTGAAGAGGAATCGCCAGTACCTCCACCAGACCACCCTCCTCAAGCTAGAACGAGTGCGGTTACACGAGTGACGGGACATGATGGCGAGATAGCTGTCGCAGCATCGTCTGACAGCACATCGATAGCTCACAATGACGCAGTTGCAGATCTTCATCAGTCCAAACGCAACCACGAGATGCACTCTGAGCAGTTGGCACCTCTGGGAGCATCGTCTGGTACAACAATTCAACCTGTTGCCGATACTGTTGCAGAAGGAGGACAAAGCGAAACGAAATCTGAAGAGAATGTTACCAAGATGGTGTCACTAAGCTGGTCACTGGAGCAAAAGCAGATAGAATTTGAAGAAACAAAGACACTGATAGCCGGATCTGAGCCTAAGGGTCAATCAACCATAGATGCAGCTCCACTAACAACTAGCAGAAATGCTCTCAGCCAATCACCAAGACGATGCGAAACCAGTTCTGTGGTTCAGCAAACGCTGGTGGCCTGCACATCGCCAGAAGACATGGACTCTGTTATGCGGTCAGCGGGGAAAATCCAGGTCGAGGTCAATTCCGCGACTCCAGTCAAGCCTGCGAGGCGACCGCGGCGTCCCCCGCCAGCACTGCTGTCCCTCTCCATTGTAAGACCCTCTAGCTGTCCCGCAATGCCGCTTGTGCCTCCCGCTGACTCCAAGTTGCCTCCAGGAGGTCATTCGCCGCCCCTCGTGCCTACAGCGGACGCGTCCCCAGCCGTGCCGACTGCTCAGTCCCCACCCCTGGGAGTGGAACCCAAAATATTAGCCTCTTCACAGCCTGTTGCGCTGGCTTGTCCGGGGAAAGGCATAGAAGCGGGACCGCTGACTTCATCTGGACGAAGTTCCGAACCTAACTCAACAACTGCACGTGGGAAATATTCAGAGCCTGGTTTTCTTCCTTTGCCAGGAAACAGTTTGAAACCGAGGCGAATGAAGCGGTATGGACATGGCTTCGGACCTAAAACACAGGCATTGTCCGAACAGAGCTCAGATCAAGTTCAATTGGTTTGGTCTGAGAAGCTTTCCAAACCCAAAATGTCATCATCAAGTTCAAAGCCTAAGACTTCTTCTGGACCGGGTCCAAAGGCCAGGTCACGTAAAGTGCCAAGACGGGACTCAGAGTGCACACCACTGTCCACATCAGGGCGTTTTTCAGAACCCAGGACTCTACCACTATTTGGATGGCGTCTAGAGCCCAGACCACCCCGAGACTGTCGAGACAGCCTGGACTGGAGGTCGCCGCCCCTGTCCGGGCCCAGGTCGTCCCCGGGGGAGAGCGGCGGTGCCGGGGTCGTGGTCCGGCCACACCCGATCCGCCCGGTGCCGCTGCTGGCCGGCCGACCGTCGGCCTTCTGGCCACCGCCGGCCACCGCTCTGGCGCGCTGGCCACTGCCTCCGCTCGACCCGGATGTTGACGCCAGGCTCTGGAGCATGACGATCGCTAGCACTGCCCATCCGGTGGCAGGCCAAGCGAGCCCGTCCCCGCCCCCACTTCTTCCACGCCCTGCTCCATCGCTGGTGCGGCAGAGCGTCAGCCAAGCGGCGCCTGCTGACGAGCTGCTCCCGCCACCCTCCACCAACGTCATCCGTCCGACCCCGCGCTACCACACACCTCGCTCGCCACTATCATGCGGCGCTGCCCAGCCGCCTCCTGAGCACCGCCAGCAGCGGGGGACGCCGCCAGAGGGACACAGAGGGACGCCGCCAGCTGCACCGCACCGCCAGCTCTGCCGCGCGGCCCGAACAGCTGCCGGCGGCGGAGAGCCGAGCGGCCCGCCCGGTCAGCTGGAGGGCAGCTCAGCAGCGGCGGCAGCCGACCGCGGCCTCTTCGTGTCGCACACACTGAACACGCTGGCGCCCGGCGGCTGGTGGGAGCCGCCGGCCTGGCCCGCGCCTTCCCTGGTCATAACGACTGTCGATGGACCGACATCGCATCCAGTCAGCAGCGGCGATGGCTGCCGGTGGACCGACACTGCGCCGCTGCCAGTGTGAGTGGCAGTCGTGACAGCTGTACAGCAGCGACAGCAGGCAGCAGCAGCAGCAGCAGCAGCAGCAGCAGCAGCAGCAGCAGGCAGCAGGCAGCAGGCAGCAGGCAGCAGCAGCGGCAGCAGCAGCGGCAGCAGCGGCAGCAGCAGCGGCAGCAGGCAGCAGCAGCAGCAGCAGCAGCAGCAGCAGCAGCAGCAGCAGCAGCAGCAGCAGCAGCAGCAGCAGCAGCAGCAGCAGTCAGGCAGCAGCCAGCAGCAGCATGCAGCAGAGGCAGGCAGCAGCAGCAGCAGCAGCAGCAGCAGCAGCGGCATAGCAGCGGCAGCAGCGCGGAATCTCCGGCAGCGGCAGCAGCGCAAGTCAGCGGCAGCAGCGCAGCGCGGCAGCATGCGGCGCAGCGGCAGCAGCGGCAAGCAGCGGCAGCAGCGGCAGCAGCGGCAGCAGCGGCAGCAGCGGCAGCAGCGGCAGCAGCGGCAGCAGCAGCAGCAAATGACGGCCGCAGCTGTTCGGAGGAAATCGAGGCATGCTGCTGATTGACGTTGGCCAGTATCTCAGAAAAGCAGCCGATTTCGTATCCGAGCTTTGCGAAGTGTCTGCAGAATCATCGTTTTTCTTGAGCGTTGTAGTGTTGTCACAGTGTGTTGTTGGTTGATGGATGGTCATACTTTCGAGCTATGTTTCCATTTGTGTTTGAATAATTTGTATTTACCCTGATGCGTGCCATTTAATTGAAATAATATCATGCAGTTGCAATTATTGAAACAGTTTGGCTGGTGCATAATGGTACAGAGACACTGGCCGGCGGCGGTTCCAGCCTGAGCATTGTTTTAAAAAGAGGTCAACTCCATGAAAGTCTGATGCAATTTCGAAGCTTATCGGCTCTTGCATCGTGAACTAGGGCAATAGTGCATCGTGAACTAAGTAAACACGCGCACGAGTCGGGTTGTTTCCGCTACCCCCTGAAATTTGTCATGAATAGCGAAAAAATGCACCGCCAAATTTAGCACAGTTGTTTGGACATTGGTTACCCACAAGGAGAGAAGGTTTTGACCTCGAGTCATCTCAGGTCAGGTCACCAGGTTAAGTAAAGTGACCACACCTCCAAAAAAACGTTTGCTGTCGTGCCGTAGACAAAGTGATTGATCAAGCGGTTTCAATCTAACAGGATGTTATCACGACACGGTCATAAGTAGGTACATACATTTCTTTTATCCGAATTTTCCCTATCAGTGCCCTGAGGTCAGGTAAATTTTTTGTATTTATAAATTAAGCCCGAATGTTTTGATGCGATGGATTCCCGAGATCAAGGAACCACGCTACGCTAAAGCTTAGATTGCGCAGGCCTGACCCAACCATGCCGATCACGTAATTCCAGTCACCGCAGAATTTAGAGATGTAAAGTTTAACGTCTCCTAACGACTGAGGACGGTCCGCCCGGCTCGCTGGCTTCATCTGACCTTTGACGCCGCCGCTGCCTCCAGCCGCAGGTCATCACCGCCAGGAGCAAACAGCGAGCGCCGAAGCGGCTCGAACCCATCTTGCCAGGGTGAGTAAGATCTGTAGTCCGGCGCTCTCCCGACTGAGCTACACGGGCGGATAGCCCTGAATTTCGTGACTTCCCCATTATAAGTCAATGGGGGAAAATTAAAACACGTACCTATAAATCCGTAGGCAAATGCTAATTTATACCAGTTTTCACCAGATTCACCACTACACTACCAAATGCAAAGCCCCATGTCAGAGGTATGTCTGTTCTTTGACCTCTACAAGGTCAATTCAGGTGACCGTCAGCCTCAGGTCACGTACCTATGGCTTTTCTTCTAAGCCAAATAAACGTAAATAGACGCGAAACGTAAGACCGAGTGTTTGCGATTATTTTAGCGTTTGATTCAGTTTCGTAGCTCTTCTGGGTCGGCCACAACGTGCTGTGCAAATATCGAACCAAGGCTGAATTTTAAACGGCATGAGTGTCGTTTATTTGCACTGTTTTAATTGTCGAGACCAAACGGTCAAATATATCAAGAAGGTGTTCTCGGCGAATGTTAGCTCATCACCTAGGTCACATTTTGACATGCTCTTGAATTTGTGAAATTATTTCCGAACACCAATTATGCGCTGTGCAATGGTACCAGCGGCTGAGCCCCCAAATAACCTTAGGTCAATTGATGACCCTTTGAGGTGAGATCGATGTGCGAAACGTAAGACCAAGTGCGTGCGATTATTTTAGCGTTTGATTCAGTTCGGTAGCTCTTCTGGGTCGGCCACAATGTGCTGTGCAAATATCGAACCTGGGCAGAATTTTAAACGGCACGAGTGTCCTTTATTTGCACTGTTTTAATTGTCAAGGCCAAACGGTTATAGATACCCAGTAGGTGTTTCCGGCGAATGTTAGTGTATCACCTAGGTCACATTTTGACATGATTTTGAATTTGTGAAATTATTTCTGAACACCAGTTATGCGCTGAGCAATGGTACCGGCGGCTGAGCCTTCAAGGAAATAGTTTCACATTGGATTGTTTGTTTTTTCTGATTATATTTTCAAATGCAACTTATTTCATAATGTCAAAATAGGCATACATCGCGCCGATTCAGGACGGAAGGACGTAAATTATTAAGGCTTTAATTGCATCAGAAACTATATGCGTACTCTCGCGCAACGTAAAGCGGCTGCAGCCAATCCAGATTCGAATGATATGTCGCGTAAGATTACATGACAGCCTCTGCCCAGGCGTGTGCGGCCCACAATAGCCTCTGCCCAGGCGTGTGAGGCCACATTCGTTACGACAAAAAGTCAAATATATTCGGCTGGAGAGCCCTTTCAGCCCAGAAACTTCCATTAAGGGTTTTTTCAACACGGGCTCAAAACTGCTATCCCAGTTCAAACCATGTGAAAAGGTGAACTATTTCTTTAAACTCCTATTACTGTCGGGGGGGGGGCGAAATCGGTCCCTTTGAGGTATATTTCAGCGTACAGTTCATTCATACTCAACCGAAGTCTTCTAACTTGCCTGATTTTTCCTTACATTTCATTTACACTCGAATGGTGTACTTTTTTCCAAAATAAATAAATTAGGAGGGGGTCAAGACAGTTTTTAGGGGGGCGTGTTCGGCCGTTTTGACACAAAATCTTTGCATGGTTAAGCACTGATGGAGAGTTGTGTGTTAAAGGGAAGTGTTAGCAAAAACAGAAATCGGTAGATAATTGATTGTTCTTTGAGATGGCTATCTCGAAATGTCAAAATTTTGAATTTTGAATTCCGAAATAAATAAAAATGACACAAAATGATACAAGTTTTTTATTTTCATCACGTTTAAAAAAGAGGAATATATGCGGGAGAAAACATGCCAATTAATATGTTTTGAAAGTTTTAGGGTGATATCTGTTATCTAAATATTAAATGACCTGATGTCAGGTCAAATGCTAACCTTAATCCAATATAAATATATGGCGAAAAATGAAAAACAATGGTTTAGCATATTGTATCAATCCAATTATTTTATTATCATGTCATCTTAGGCCCTTCTTGATGAACAGGATTAAATTTTTAGTCAATGACCTTTTGAAAGGTCATTCAAGGTCACGAACACTTTGTTATCAATAACTCGTGACAGGAACACCATAGAGACTCGCAAATGGTCTCAAAACGTTTGTCTTGTCAATACGCATCTTTTGATATGCAGTTTGACCGACTTATGTTACCTTAACTTTGACATTGACCTTGACCCGGGGTCAACTTTTTATATTTGACAATATTAGAATTATTCGAATCGCAATGACGAAAGAAACACGATGGTATCAAAATAAGTGCTCTATATGTTTTAGATAAAAAATATTAACGAACAAACTTTTGCTGATTTTTTTTTACATTTGTTGACCTCTACAGCCCAAGCCATTGACCTGAGGTCATTTCTGATGCCCTAGTCACGAAAGACAATTAAAACTGCTTTGCAGTGCTTTTTTCGGATTCCTCCTAGCTGCCATAGTTTCCGAGATAATGGCAAGGGCTTCTGAAAATATCATGTTTTGACAAATATGACTTTTGATGACGTCATTTGACATTGAAGATAGTGACCCAAGGTCACCAAAATTTGACAAAATAGAGTTCATTGTCGACCCTAACCAGTAACCACATACTAAGTTTCATGTTTCTAGCTCTTATGGCAGCCGAGATCTGAAGGGGGTGGGGCGAATAAACCCCCCTGACAGATTCGTACACTTTTCATCCCTCCAGGAATAGGGTTAAATAACCTTAGGTCAATTGATGACCTTAAGAGGTCATATCGATGTGAGATACGTAAGATCGAGTTTGTGCGATTATTTAGGTCTTCAGATTCCATAAGGCTCTTCTGGGTCGGCCACAATGTGCTGTGAAAATATCGAACCGGGGCTGAATTTTAAATGACACGATTGTCCTTTATTTGCACTTTTGTTATTGCCAAGGTTAAACCGTGATAGTTATCAAGTAGGTATTTTCGGCGAATGTAAGCGCATCACCAAGGTCATATTTTGACATGCTTCTGAATTTGTGAAATTATTTCTGAACACCAGTTATGCGCTGTGAAATGGTACCAGCGGCTGAGCCCCCAAATAACCTTAGGTCAATGGATGACCTTTAGAGGTCAGATCGATGTGCGAAACGTAAGACCGAGTGTGTGCGAATATCTTAGCTTTGGATTCAGTCTCGTAGAGCGCCCCTCAGGCGGTCAGAGCTCCACCTCTGGTGGCAAGAGCGCCCTCTTTGGTGGCCAGAGCCAGGGGCGGCGCCACGGATTTTATCCAGCGGGGTCAAAATGATCTTGTTTGGCAGGTATCACCAAGTAAAGATAAAGCTTCAACCCCTAAAATCGAATCGGATTTTGGAGAGTGTTTACTGTTTCAGTGGCGTAGCCAAGGGGAGGGGGGGCAAAGGGGCAATGCCCCCCCCCTGGAGGCCTGGCGGGCCCATCTGGCGGCCGAGCGAGGGCCCCCTGGGGCCGAAGGCCCCAGTGTTTTGGATAGTGTCAGGCACCCGCAAAACGCCTTACGTGACACCAAAA
>VOPJ01004617.1:0-12308 GCA_014673585.1 Semibalanus balanoides
GGCTGCGCGGCCGGCTTGAGTCGACAGAGTGCGTGCTGACGGAGCCGCTGAGGGGAGAGCTGACTCTCGACAGCTGCGACGCGCCCGTGCGCAGCCTTGAGCTGCAGCTGGTTCGGTCGGAGGCGTGCGGCCGCCAGGAGGCGCTCGCTGTCCAGTCGTCTGAGGTGCAGAATATCCAGATCGGGCTCGGGGATGTGCCTCGCGGTCTGAGTATTCCGATTCACATGGTGTTTCCGAGGTTGTTCACGTGCGCGTCGGTTAGTGCGGCGCATTTCCAGGTGGATTTCTCCGTGAACGTGGTGCTCGTGTTTGCAGATGATCATCTTGTGAGTGAGAATTTCCCGCTGAAGCTGATGCGGTATTGAGTGACGACTGGCGGAGCGGGGGAGAAACGTCAGTTGCGGAACGTGACGGTAGATGGTGCGATAAGCGTATTTCGTCTTATGGCTTGTGAGCTCATGTAGAGCGTGGTTGGGATGCAATCAGTTATTCTTACTCTTATTTAAAGGAATTTTTATGTGAGAGTGATCGCTTTCACACTCCATTAAGTGCCTTTTGCCGCCGCGATTACTGTAAAAAGGTCATTATTTCGCCATCTGTTGTAATTGTTAGTAACTTCGTCTTAAATATTCGCCATGTTGTGCTGCGGCGACCATACGCTCTGCTGACTATATTATGTAACGCGCTGCACGATGTCTGCTGCTGTAATAAGGGATGTGGAATTGTGCACAGTGTACTGCTTATCATTCTATTTGTATAATTTCCCTATGATTATTGCAAATATGTGGGAAGTGTGATTTCTGAGATCAATATATCGAATCTGATTGCAATTATATACGAGATATATTTGTTAATATTTTTCGTAGTTAATTGTGCGACTGCTGTCTATATCTGAAAATGGTTGTACGCTCTGTGACATACGTCATTCATGTCATTTATCATCCTTTTGCATTGCATGCGATCATAACAAAATGCCACTTGACTGGCGCTGTTAGTATACTATGCTTCCTTTCTCATTTATTGTTAGATACCATGAAGATGCCATTTATCTGTTATATTGCCGGATAATTTTAGTGGTCCATTTTGTATTGGCAATTTCATGAAAAGGAATTATCTTGTTGTTATGCCCGTTTCCAGAACGTGTGATTTTGCAAAATATGGCATGTCTTTATGATGTATGTTTTAATGTTTCGTACATGTATATAAATAAACATAATACCCAGCAGATATAACTATTTTTTATTCTTAGTCAACAGTGTTATGTAATCAAACTCAGCGAATATATGCAGAGTTGAAAGTACAGAAGCACACATTCGATTCCTTGTAAGTTCGCCACCTGGTGCCGGACTAAGTAATTCAGATTTCAGCCAGCCCTGGTGTCCCGTTGTCCGCTCAAGAAATCCGCTCTGGCCGATTTTCCTGCCAACACAACGTCATATTTAGGGTGAAAGCTCACACTTGATTTTACACTCCCTTTGCGATGGATTACACTGATTACATGGATCATGGATGGATTACACTCCCTCGATGAAATCCCTCACTAACTGACCAAGTCCAACCCCGTATCTCTGCAGATCTCACCTCTCTCTGTTTGGCGTACCACCGCCGCTGCCGCTGCCGCTGCCGCCCAAATCTGAGCTGAACCGCCACCGCCGCCGCCCAAGTCTAGGTCTGAACCGCCACCATTGCCGCCGCCGCTGCCGCTGCCGCTGAGCCTGAGCCGCCGCTGGCGCTGCTGCTGCGCTGAGGACGGATGCTGACAGCAGCCGCCGTCAGCCGCCAGCTGCCCGCTCTCCTCCGACAGCTGCAGCTGCCGGGCCTGCTGCAGCAGCTGCCGCGCCGCCAGCTGCTCACGATGCAGCTGTCGGCTGAGCAGCTGCAGCCGCTGCGCTCCGTGGAGGTGACGCAGCTGGCGGATATGTTCTGTCGCCATGGTTACGAGCTTGCGTCTGGCCGGCGGTGCGGTCCGCGATATGCTTTCAGGTGAGCACGGTGACAGGGGTCGACTTTGTTCCTATATCTTTCCTCGTTGATATGTTCATGGTAGATTACTGAAACTTTAATACTGTTCGAAATGTACGGCATTATCTTTTGGAGCAATGGTTCTCGATTCCATTGTCTGACATATGTATTCTCGATCGTTATTCGTTAAGTTAATCGCCACTGTATTCTGATGGTTATCGGGGCCCCGCGCCCCACCCTGCTCTAAATTGGGTCATTTGGAGACGGACGTCCGCACATGAGTTGCGATCATCGAAGTGGTGACGCTCGAACCTCAGGGTCCTGTCCGATCGCTAACTCTCGCGCCCCAGCCACCACGTTCATCACGCGCCTGCTAATCGCCATTTCGAAGCGGTGTACTCGCTATGAAGCACTCTTCTCTCTCTCTCTCTCCTCTCCATCTCTCTCTCCCTCCTCTCTCTCTTTCTCTCTCTCTCTCTCTCCTCTCTCATCTCTCTTCTCTCTCTTCTCGTTCTCTTCTCTCTTCTACTCTCTCTCTCTCCTTCTCTTCATCAATCATCTCTCTCTCTCTCTCACTCTCTTCTCTGACTCATCTCTCTCTACTCATCCTCTCTTCGTCCTACATCATCCTTCTCTCTCTTCTCTGCGCCTCTCTGCTCTCGTCATTGCTCATCGAGACCCTCTCTGCCTCTCTCCTCGCCCTCTCGCTCTCTGGCCCTCTTCGCCCCCTCTATCGCGCCCTCTCGGTCTCGGCGACCCATCTAGCACCTCATCGTCCTCTGCCCGCTCTCCTCGCCCTCTCGCCCCTCGCCCTCTCCTCCTTCGCCCTCTCCGCCTCCCTCGGCCTCGTTCCAAATACCGAACCTATTCGCCCTCTATGCCCTCGCTTACCATGAACACTCAACATACATGCTCCTCTCGCCTCTGCCTCTCGCCCTTCTCGCCTCTCGCCCTCTCGCCCCTCGCCTCGCTTCCACTGTTACCCCCTCTCTCCTCACCGACTACCCCGCTCTCGTCTGCAGATAATCGTTACCCATGAACCGACCTGGAATTCGCCACGACCGGACAACTCAACTCTCGCGAGAGCAAGAATAGAAAGGCGCTGTCCGCATACCGAGCAAGGTCGGCTCAATCAGACACCAAGGAGAGGCGCACTGGCACCAGAACCTCCATCGGAAGCACGAAAAACTGGGTCATTTATCGCACGCCGTCCAAATTGGAAGAGTTGTGACACGCTGGAGCAATGACTGATGTCGCACCCCACAATTCGGCCGCATGCTGAGGTTCAGTGGCTCAGGTAATGGAGGAGGGGAGGGCGGCAGGTCCCTAGGAGTTCAGACGTTACGGGAGGGACTAACAGGCATGCCACTCTGCTTGAGAGTTATAGTGCAGGTATAGGTAGAGAGGGAGAAGACGGTGGGCGGACAGGGAGGTTACGGGGGGGGACCGAACGGCCCTGCCGATGCAGAGGATTAGTGTAGTGTTGGGAGGAGGGACGGCAGGGCGAGGAGACGCAAGTGTGAAGTTCCTCCCGAAATGGATGGCGAGGGTTACGTAGGGAGACGAGGCAGGTAAATATGGGGAGGGACTAAGCGAGGGAACGGGGAGGAGAGGGATCGGGACAAATCCCTGACAAGAGAGCACGAGGTAATGTGGTGTCAGCTGAAGACCTCGGACTGATATATCAGAATGCGGCAAAGATCGTGAGTGGTGGTTGGTTTTAATCCGCAGAAGATCGGACAGAGCCGGAGGCCTGACGCGCTGCTTGGTCCGTGGCGGTACCCGGATAGGGATTAGGTCAGCATTCAGCACAGGCCGGGTCCTCAGCTCGAAATACCTACATATCACGCACAACACGGTGTCATTCGCTTACTGAAAGGCGCGGTGTTGATTTGGCTTGAGCCGTATCTACTCGAGTTAGTCGTAGTGCTGACTTATTGTCGGCTTCGCTCGATCTCCTCGCGGCCAGCCACGTGTCCTCCGCGGTCTACGAGACGAGTGGATGGCGGTGTTTTTGTGGTGATTCAGGTGCAGTTTTTCACCCAGACTGGTATGCCTAGGACCCGGTCGGCGGACATGACCGTGCAAGTCAACACCCAAATGTTTCGGACCATGAGAAGAGGAGCACGTGTACGGACTACTTCAGCGGCTTCGATGACCTCAAACATCGCCGCATCAGGTCAGGCTTCTGAGATTGTGACGTCAGAGTGCTGTCCGCTCACACTCACTCCTTGTTTTCTGCTCTCGTTCTCCTCTGTTGTCCTCTGATTTTGTCACATCGCTGATGGTTTGTCTCGAACCCTGAAATGGGCGCCACATAACTTTATAGTTGAGGCGCCCTTAAACCCAAATCATCATTATCATCATCATCATCGAACTCTGAACCCTGAATTGTCTCGAACCTGGCTCGAACCCTCCTTTCTCTTCTTTCACTAATGAACACCGTCTTTCCTTTGCTTTCTGTCTACGAACTACAACTCTAGCCCGGCTGTGAAGCTCGGTCTGCAAGCTGTACGTTAGCACACGGCGCACGGCAGCGTGCCTTTGTGCTACGGGAGCTTCGCTAGGTGGAGTGCGGCTTCCGTGAGCAGTGGCGGCTCGTGGCCCTCAAAGTACCTGAGGCCCAGAACCACTAGCGGATCCAGAGGGGGGGGGGCGGCAGGGGCTTTAGCCAACCCCCATATTGCCTGAAATCGGTGAAATTGAACATATTTTCCACTGTAGGTGGAAATCTAGTAAACTTTTACAAAAGCATATTTGTTTTAAACCATTCAGTAAGGTACAAGGAAGCCAAAACCGATGTTTTTTAATTTGATGAAACTTTTTGAAAATTAGCCCCCCATGTTAGCCCCCCACGTTCTGGATCCGCCAGTGCCCAGAACCGAGAATTAATGAATGAATGGAAACTGGAAATATTGTTACCGTGATGGCTGATGGCGTCAAAAAATAGAGACGCTTACCTTCGGACGTCGGTCGGTCAGTATTTTCCATCGCTTCTTCGGATCATTGACCAAAGGACTTCCGCTTTAGATCAGAAATAATATCAAATCCTTGGCTTTCAGTCATTGTTCAAATTCCAGTGGGAATAACCGCCTCCAGATATCACAACTGGCACAGTTCACAGACCGCAGTTATCACTACACGGCGTCACACTCCAGCAGTACGACAGCAACCGCACGATCCCGTTTGACGTGGCTGCGACGGAACGATGAGATTGGATCACAGCCAACGGTTTTGTAATTTGCATTTCGAATTTGAGCCTATTGTTATAGCAGGATTGCATATTTGCCGCATGCGGCCAGACATCTGAGAGGCCAGCTCACCGTGATGCCTCAGTAGGCCTGAGAGCGCTAAGACTTTTAAACTTCAACATCGTCGCTCAATCACGACCCCATTTAGTATTGCCAAAATCATCAAGCTCCCCAATCGTGAAGTCAATACGTAATCTTCAATGATCCACAAACATTTGCTTAACAGTGTGATGACTAATCCCACGACCTTGATCCGGGTACGCTAGCGCCAGTTGTTGAAAAACAATCGTCTTAAGACTCATAAGTTCATTAAGTCGTAACACTACCACTGCGGGTTTCAAAATTTCCCCGCTCCTCCCCTCCACCGACAATCTGCCGTGGCGGCGCTCGCTCGCGAATAAAGAAAGTTCCTGATTTTAACATCGTTTTATGGATTTCGCCATTCATATCGTTGAAGTTCAACAAATATGTGGTTTAAAATCATGGATATGTATAGTCCTCTTAGTCATTAAACTTTAGTTTGAGCGATCGTCTGCGACTCCTTGTGGAAGCTATGGAAAATTAATCGAGATTAAGAGGCCAACAGAATTTTCTGGGCGCTCCAGCCGCCTTCATTGCCAGCTCTAGCGCGGCATCGTCGGTGAGGCCGTTTGCTCGCTGTGCCTCGGTACTGTGTAGCGGGTGGGAGTTGCTCCGGAGAAGGCGACCTGTGCGCGACCCAGTTCTCAGTAAGCAGCAGCTGGAGCTCAATGGTTTACGAAACTACGGTTAATTATTTAAACAGACCAGTCAGCTGGTGGGCGGAAGCGGCTTCGAAAAGTTGTGTTTCTTCTCTATTATTAGTTTCCTTCACTCCTGCTCTAAAAAATACACATAATAATGCAATTATAATGAATGAGAAAAATATTATTTGTACCTATTGAAAAATAATATTTGGTCCGCCGTGTTTTTCGGCATAAGAGATGTTTTTCTCAGAAATGACGGGTGAGGCCCGGCCTCAGTTGCCTCCTATGACGAGCCGCCACTGTCCGTGAGGCATAATCATCATAATAATCCCTTGTGTACCATCACCTCGCGGCTCCGTCTTCCGCCGACGAACTTTTCACCTTTTTAATAATATGCGGACGATTGAATATGTAATGAGATTAATATTAAACAAAACATAGATTATCATAACCTTGCCATTTTTGTTTGTTGAAGGAAAAGGTCGTAGACGTATTAAATTAGCCTTTCTCAGGTGCTGATCCAGGGGGCGCTTGGGCGCGCCTGTATGGCGCGCCCGGAGGGCGAAACTTTTTGCATTGCGCCCCCCGGCCGAAATCCTGGATTTGCGCATGTTTCTTTCGTACATTTTGGAGATTCAATATGAGATAAACGGAATCTTAAAATGTCCGTTCAGTTAGAAGCCTGATTCCTCCATCTAGACATTTTTGCATCAAAAAGTAAATCATGTCATTGTGTAGTGGCGAGTATTTACAAAAATAGACAACCATTGTGTATCCCTTGCCATTTGCTCAAAATATGTTTCTTGTACGATCTGCTAAATTTGAGCTGATTTGTCTTCGAATTCGTGTGTACCGACGTCATGGAGGAGGAGGGGGGGGGGGCATTTTTCGTCCCCCGCACCAGTCAATGGTGGGTTAAATGAGCTATAATCTTGAAACGGGATCACTTTTGCTATGGGTGGCTACGTCTTGTGCCTATTGACAAAAGCTTCAGCTAATTAAAGTCGCAGTCAATCTCGGAGTCGGAGCGACTCCGGAGGGTTGGAGTCTGAGTCACCTGAAAATTGATCGACTCCACAGCCCTGCTAATGATAATATATGGTTTTCCCCTGCTTTGTATTGCTATCTTTGAGATATAATGACAAACGTAGTTAGATGTTTGACCTTGACCTGCATTTCTGCTGACCTGTATCTTGTGATCCTGTAATCTGACGACCATACTCAAAAAAATCAGCGTCCAGAACAGCCTCACACACTAATTTATAGCGAAATCGGAGGGTTCCTGGGACATCTGGTGTGTAGCTCGGGCAGGAGCCTGGGATTTATTTGGAGCTGGGGCGCGGAGTGGAAAATTATGGCTAAAATGAAGCATAGAGAGTGGAAAATTCAACAACAAAAATATACGTTATATGCTTTATCAATAACCAATCACCCACTCACCAGAATTAGTTGTTACCTATGCCAACTTGTACCTGTTTTCCCCTCCACAGACTGTCCTTATCATTACGTTCATAAATTAGTAACAGGGTTCCATTTATCCAATGCAAGGACTGGAAAATTCACAGTAAAACTCGGGAAAACGAGTGAACAAATAGTAACGATAGGGTGTAATTTTCCACCAAAAAATTTCAATCCTGGGACACTGGGCTCGGGACTTGAGCCTCATCCAGAGAAGGCGGAAGTGATTCGGAAATGGCCTCGCCCTGAAACGACGAAAGAAGTTAGCCGGTTCCTATGCGATAGGCATGTTACAGTGGCTTCATTCCATAGCGCAAGTCTGGGCGACCCCGGTCACGCGATATCGGGGAACTCAAAGTTCTGGTGGGGACCAGAGCAAGAAGAAGCATTTGAAAGGCTGAAAGACGTACTCGGTACCAGTACAGTTCTGCAGCTTCCTGATGTGCAAAAATATTTCTAAATCAGCACAGGTGCGTCAGATGCCGGGCTGGGATGCATCCTCTCACAACGTGATGATTGGGGGGTAGACACTAGACAGGCTGGTATCTATTATACATGGATACTTCAGTATGTTCCCATCCCTCCGCCTCGACTTTTCCCGCTCTTTGCGCCCTCCCGTCACCATCACCAACGTAAAAAATTCCAGACTGTGTCAAGGCCCCCAAAATAGGATCCAAGATTACAAGATCCCACGACAAACTGATTTTCCTAGATTCACAGGATCCCACTTTTTGTCTTTTCAGGATCCAAGATTCATAGGACCCCACGAAAAATTATTTTCCAGGATCCAAGATCCACAGGATCCCACGACAAAATGATTCTGCAGGATCCCGGACTCAACAAGATCCAATATTTCGGATTCTAGGGATCCTGGATCCCGGATCTGTTCGCACCTTGGCGCATGTCTCGCCACAATGCTGGACAGGCTCACAACCCTGCCCTGCCGTCGTCCTCTTCGGCAGGTTCGTCGGCGATCCGGCCACGCGGATCCAGGAGGACTACCTGCGCATCCTGCGTTACTTCCGCTTCTTCGGCCGGCTGTCCCGCAGCGCTGATGGTCACGAGCCGCAGGCGCTGACGGCCGTCAGGGAGAACGTCGCCGGACTGGCGCGCATCTCCGGCGAGAGGATCTGGTCCGAGCTGAAACGGATACTGGCTGGCAGGTGAGACGGCTATTGGGTGGTAAGGCGGGTGGCAGGGGAGGGAAGTATTTGCAAGGGGTGTTCGTAGGCATGTGATGTTTGTAAGTGTTTATGGGTATTGGCGAGTAATTATTTATTGGTGAGGATTTATCGGGGGTAGTTATAATTTGTGGACTTGTGGTGGGGGAGTGGTCTGAGGATTGCATTCGGATCTATCCCCCCACTTGACCTGACCCGCCACCTGACCTCACTGACCCGCCACCTGACCTCACTGACCCGCCACCTGACCTCACTGACCCGCCACCTGACCCGCCACCTGACCCGCCCACTGACTCGCTAGGTTCCACTGTGAGCTGATACTGACAATGCTGGAGCTGGGTTTGGCGCCCCACATCGGACTGCCCGCCACCCTGGACATCGCAGAGTTCGAGCGAGTCTGTGAGCGGATGGCATCCGTGAAGGAGCCGCAGCCCATCACACTGCTGGCCGCACTGCTCAGTGAGTAACACACAGACGTGCTCAGTGAGGAGCTACATAGCCCTGCTCCAGTGAGATATACAGCACTGCTCAGTGAGTAACACACAGACGTGCTCAGTGAGGAGCTACATAGCCCTGTTCAGTGAGATATACAGCCCTGCTCAGTGAGTAACACACAGACGTGCTCAGTGAGGAGCTACATAGCCCTGCTCAGTGAGATATACAGCCCTGCTCAGTGAGTAACACACAGACGTGCTCAGTGAGGAGCTACATAGCCCTGCTCCAGTGTCCCAAAATTGATTTTTGCTAGGGTGTCAGAGGGGAAAATTGGAGCCAAAAAGACTATGACAGTGTATTATTATGTAGAAAATGGTACAAAAATTTATGTCTTGAATATAAAAAAACGCATTTTTTGCTGAAATAATGTATTTTTAGTCAGCATTTATGTTGAAATCAATATCACAATTAATAACTTGGAAGAGGCAAATTCACTTTTAAAATGGGGTGTGGGAGTGGACAATTATTTACATTCGGGTGACATTTTCCACCCAAATTGCAAAATTTTGGGACACTGCCCTGCTCATGAGTTACTACTAGCCCTGCTGCTCCAGTGAGTCTCTACATAGCCCTGCTGCTCAGGTGAGTACTACATAGCCCTGCTTGCTCAGTGAGCTACATAGCCCTGCTGCTCCAGTGGAGGAGCACATAGCCTGCTGCTCAGTGAGCTACATAGCCCCTGCTGCTCAGTGAGGACTACATAGCCCTGCTGCTCAGTGAGAGCTACATAGCCTGCTGCTCAGTGAAGGAGTACATAGCCCTGGCTGCTTTCAAGTGAGACTACATTAGCCTGGGTGCTCAGTGAGCTACAATAGCCCTGCTGCTCAGTGAGCTCCCATAGCCCTGCTGCTAGTGAGTAGCTCATAGCCCGCTGCCGTAGTGAGCTACATACCCTGCTGCTCAGTGAGGAGCTACATACCCTGCGCTCAGTGAGCTACCATAGCCCTGCTGCTCAGTAGGAGCTTACATAGCCCTGCTGCTCAGTGAGTAGCTACATAGCCCTGCTGCTCAGTGAGCTACATAGCCCTGCTGCTCAGTGAGTAACACACTGCTCAGAGCCCTGCTCAGTAAAATACACGGCCCATTTCAGTACTTTGCCCAGCCCTGATGTATGACTGCTCATGTGTGCCTACATAGTGAGCCGTACGTCCCTGATGAGGGAGTTATGGCACGGGCGTATGAAGCTCGGAGCAGAGCGGTGTCCTGGCCGCCTGTTTCCGAGCTCGGGTCGAGTTCGTATCGGGCCTCCCGGGACACTCTGGCTCTTGTCCGGACTCTGGATGTGTATCTAGGGCTGTGTTCTGACCCGTCAATTCCCCGCGGGGATTCCGGGGAATCGGTAGCAAAGTGCTTTCTATCTATTCCGGTAGCAAGTAGTTAACAGGATCACCAATGTAGGAGTACATTGCCGAACTGCATTAGAGTAAAGTGCCCGCCGGGGATTCCAGGAATTCCCGCCGGGAATGTGACGGTCAGAATACAGCCTAGGGACTACTGGGTCAGCTGGCCGAACTTGAGATGTGATTTATGCGCCCTCCTTACATGCTCCCTGACCATACTGTCCGTTTGTCTATCTGTCTGTCCCCAGAATCTCCAGAAGAGATGCTGGCAGTCCACCAGCGATTAAAACTGTCCTCGTTCGAGCGCGACCTTGGCCTCTTCATCACCACCCACCGTGATGAGACCCCCACACCGCACCCGCTGCCGCTCAAATACTACCAGCAGCTGCTGGCCGACTACCGCGCCACCAAGCGGGTGGGGAAGCTGTTTATACTTGAGCTGCTGCGGTATAGAGGGCAGCACGAGCTGGCGGCCGAGTTTGAAGCCTGGGAGCTGCCTCGCTTCCCGGTGACAGGAGCGACTCTGAAGGTGCGGTCCGAGGCTGTGGGGGGGGGGGGGGTAGTGTGGCAGGATCGGTGGTGAGTAGTCCGCCTCCAAAAATATACCGCTGGGCTATGATTCCATCACTTCACCCACTGGATACCTCTAGGTAAATGTGTTAAAAGGCAGCATAGCTCAACCAACACGATATCAAACAATCCTTTCCGTAACTGCCGATGCCGTAGCACCAAGTATTGAAGTTTATAGAAAACAAAACGTTTCAGTGAAGGGCATGTAGATTTGTCCCTCACGTGTGACCTCTGGAGAGCCACATGGGCGACTGTGCACTCTTCCGTACGTCCCCTGACGTCATAATGACGTCACACCTGTCCTCACAGGAGGCCGGTGGGCCGCCACAGGGGCGACTGTGCACTCCTCCGTGCCTCCCCTGACGTCATAATGACGTCCACCTGTCTTCACAGGAGGCCGGTGTACCGGTGGGCCGCAACATGAGCCGCGTGCTGGACCGTCTGCGACATATCTGGATCGACGCCGACTTCCAGTCGACGGAGCAGCAGCTTCGAGAGCATGTGCCTGCCGTGCTGGAGGAACTGGGCGTGACCCCGGCTCCGGCGGGGGCGGGGGCGGGGGCGAGACGGGGCAGCGGCCAGGACAAGCGCGGAGGAGGGGAGGGGGCACGGTGATGAGAGGGGGAAGTGTTGAATAACGATGTCGTGGTGGAGTGTATGCCGCTGACTGCCTGTGTGCGGAGAGTGGTAGTGGGAGAGGCGAGTGACACATCGAATTGTTACCCGCGGAGGGAAGAGTACTCGGTTCAGTGCTGTGGTGGTCGAGTCGTTTCGGCGAGGAGCGGTGAGTGGTGGCTTGCTTCGGTGGTTGAGTTGTTTCTTGTGTTTGGAGGAGCCTTATATGTTGGGAGGAGTCAGTATGTTGTGAGCAGCCCAATGTTTCGAGGAATTTGTTGGGTGATTGTTATTTTGGGTGGCTAAGTCACGAGGCTACGAATGGGGTTGCTACATGCGCATATACATATGTGTTCTGTTTTTTTGTTTTTTGTTTTTTAAGAAGAAATATTTCTTTATTTCTATCCATGACTATTTCTACACCGCAAGAAGAACACGCATCGCATTAAAAACATGAAGGGAGACGGCATGCATTGCAGAAGTAGCTATCGTGACACATTAAAGACGCTTTTCCCATTCACAGCTAAAACAAGGAGCTGCTCCCATTACTGAGATACATGCGGTTTTCTCTCTAAAAATGACGGAACACGCTACGTAAAGCAGCGGCTGCTGACTGGACTAAACGGTCGGCATATAGGGTTTACAATGATCAACTATAGTCCACACCAAGTCCTGTTGACATTTCCACTGCGCGCTTATCTCCTAGACTTA
>VOPJ01004618.1:0-11695 GCA_014673585.1 Semibalanus balanoides
AGTTGAAACTGGCCGTCATACGGTATAGGTGTCTTCACGCTGGCCAGTTCCTACAGTCGTAACACAGTTAACACAACCACAGTACATATATCAAACGGCACAGATGCACTCACGCTGGCCAGTCCTTGCAGTGCGCGGATGAAGATGAGCGCCTCCACGCGCCAGTGGGTGCATACGGGCGTCAGCAGGTTCAGCAGGGCCGTCAGGAAGATGCCACCGCCGAAGGTCCGCGCCGCGCCGAACCGCTCCGCCAGCCGGCCACCCGGGATCTGAGACACCGTGTAGCCGACGAAGTAGGAGCTCAGGATGGCGCCCTGCATCATCTCGTTCCAGACGAATGGTCCATCCTGTGGAGAGGGAGGCACGGTGTCAGATATATGATTTCAGAGTTCAAGCGTCCGAGGGGGAAGAAAGCTAGTTAAAGGGATCATAAGACCTTTTTCCACTTTATTGGAGGTGGCAATGCAGTTTGGTACACGAGGCCTTAATGTCTATATTCGGCAGAATTTTGTATTCTATAAAGCCTTGAAAAATGTTCCACCTGTTAAGTATAACAAATCCATCGTTCAAACTTCGTAAGGCGTGTTCACGAACGCAAGATAAGTGACTATCCATCCTGGTCTTTAAGAGCCGTAGAAATTAAAACCCGTAACCCGTGCCTTTTTCTTCCGTTAGTCTCCCTTGCAGTATGTTATGGGTCCCAATAGCGCGCACAAAAGGGCAAAAATTGGTTCATAACTAGTTAGTTACATTTACTCAGTTCTATGCAAATACACGATTTATATATTTTAATTCTTAATGACTCGGGCATCCTACTGCAATCATTCCAATAATAAGTTGACTCAAATCGCCCAATACAAAGGTTACAGGGATGATCCTCGGTCGGCAGTCTATTCTAAAGCGCTCAAAATAACAGGTTAAAGGCTTGCGCAGATCATAATTGCTTTTCAATCACTCGCGTCATGGGAAATCAGTTGAAGATGAATGACTGAGAGAGACCATTTTGTATTATAGGCGATATGATTTCGGCTGATGACGCGGTTATGCATCTGTCCTGCTTCCAACTTGTAAACTCGATCGTCCCTTTGGTCTGCTTTTATGAATTTAGTAGCAGTGTTGGGACAATGTTTTCGACGATCGCAGCGCACATGCTCGGCAATTGCCCTAACTTTGCTTTACACCACATTTCGATACGTGTTTACGTTGTGCATTGTTTGGTTATTCCAGAGCGCAATATATGCCTATTTTTGCCTTTTAGAGGCGAAATGTTTTCTTCTTTTGCATTTGGACACAGAATTGCTAGTGCTGAATATAATCTGAATGTTAATAACAAAACTTATCAAATAGCTTTTATTAATAATACAAATTTGCGTGAAAAATAGGATAATAACGTTCGATAAATATTGTTGCCTCGCTTCCATCCTCCAGAGAATTATTAGAAGACATTCGAAAAGGTCTTATGATCCCTTTAAGGCGTCAGAGTCCAAGACGCCCTATGAGCCATGAGAAGGGGAGCTCAGATGTCCTGAAGGGTAGGAGGCAGTGTCACTTATTTCCAGCTACCTTGTGCAGAGAGAGGCACGATATCACATATGTACACACCGAGTACCGACAAAAGTATGTACGTAGTAGTAAGTATTAAGGCCACACAATGGCGACGCCACCTCCCGAAAGTTGGGGGGGACGGAGGCATTCTGAAGTCCATTCTTTCCATGCAACGCCCATAGGCTTAATGTTAAAATCCGAAAATGTTGGGGGGACACGTCCCCCCCGTCCCCCCCGCTGGCGGAGCCCATGAGGCCACACCAGTGAGATACAGGAATGACAGGACTGTATATACTGGATGGCTGCCCATTGTGCTTAGAATAAGAAGGAAAATATAGCCTTTGCTCATGTTATGATGATACAAATATGATGAGCCAGATATTAAATACAACAAAAAAGCTTTTTGTTGAAAACTTTGTTTTGAAAAATGTTGCATTTCATATTTCCTTCATCATATTTGTATTCTCATAACATGAACAAAGGCTATATTTTCTTTCTTATTAAAGTCAGGATTGTTTCTCAGTTCTCAATCTCACCTCTGTAATAACGACCTCCTCCTTCGGTGTGGGCGTCTTCCCCAGATTACATATGTCAATGTCTAGCCCGCTGGAGTTGAGTCCGCTGGAGTGGTGGTGCGCCAGCTCGGCCAGCGCAGTGTGGTTCACCATGGCCACAATCGCCATCGAGATGTTCACTCGCAGCGAGAACGACACGAAGAAGCCCATGCAGCCGAAAACGGCGAGTGTGTGTCGCGCACCCCAGCCTGGGGAGCAGAGGTTAGGTCAGGTCAGGTCAGTACGACCAGCGTGTGTCGCGCACCCCGGCATGGGGGCAGGAGTTAGAATAGCTAAGGTCAGACAACTGAGCACTGCTAGCGATAATAATCCCCCAATCTTGTGACCAGAGGTCAAGTCAGGTAAGGCTTCGGTCAAGGTTGCACCTTGCACCTAACCTATATATACTTACCATTGGGCCGTTTGACGTCCACCCGTTGGCCGTCCACTAGCGCACCATAGTACGGATGACTCTCGTCCAGAAGACACTTTTCATTCTCCTCTCCAGAGCTGGAGCTGCAATATCAGACACACAATATCACACACACGGCTCATATATCCTGAGAGAGACACACATAACTACATCACCCATAGTCCCATCAATAGTGGCACAGGTGTGTACCGAACCAATCTCGGTATATCACTGAACTGTGAACTGTTACCGACAGTTTAATATTCGCCCATGCTCAACAAAGATGTGAGGCCCGATACCGGGGGGCATGGTCTAGCATCCCCTAGATCAGCGCCTGTATACCTACTGAATATGCGAGTCTATGTTTTTGATTTTTTTAACATTGCCTGGAGGAGTATTTTGATAATTCAGCCAAACCAATAACATATTCAACATTTTCAGGTGTAAGTGCCTCTCAATAGAACATATACAGCGATTTGGCAAGATGACTGGTATTTTTAAGTGAGTGTGTCTACTGACATCGCTTATGTGTTGCTTTACAATGGTGTATAGTAACATATAGAACACAATTTGCTTAATCCAACCATGCCTTTCATTTCTACAGGTTCACACGAGTTGGTGAGATATCCAAAGACCCCAGGAACTGGCTAGGAGCAAAGCGTTATCGAGTAGACCACTGAGGGCTTGCCACTACTAAAAGCATTGATCATATCGAAATATCGTTAAAAATTATATATCATATCGTTAGCGCCAGCCAATATTATTTCAACATAACAGCTCATGAGCGCTGATAGCAGCAGCCGAACAGAACTTCGACAGCCTTTTTGCTTAACGACGTTTATTTTTACCTACATTGTTCGTATCGAGTGTTTATTGTCATAGGTGCGCCGTCTTGCATAACATATTTGTTCCTCTGATTACCTTTGTGTAGTGGTGATCGTATTATCGCAGGGACGTGGGAACCGGGGGGCAGAGGGGGCAACTCGCCCCCCCCCAACTTTGAGCTGGGGGGGGGGGCCCTCCAAATTTTTACACGATCACTCTTCTCTGTATTAGAAGCACATACTTTCCACATACTTTCGACGGCAAAAGGAGATAATCAAGTGCAACCAAGTGAGGGAAAAGTAAATGTTTATGGCATGGAAGCTGAGTCTGGAAGAAATGGTGCGACTTTGACTAAATGTGCACAACATGTCTGTGGGTGCGCGATGCGACGCGGACTTAACCCTATTTTGCTGCCGGGGCAGATTCTTATCCCCCGGTAGGTTTTCGCCTGCCGCTTCTAACTCGCGTTAGCGTCTAGGCTTTTGAAAGTTTAAGACTTTTCCTAGAATTGAAATGACACGTGTTGTGTCAACATTTTGAAGAAATTGGTCGGGGCCAGAAGCGGCTTTGCAGCTCATGTTCGGGGAGGTCCATTTTGAATGCGGTTGGGTGCGGCGCATACTTCCTTCGTCATTTGCGGTGGAATTAAAGCGCAGAAGCCTATGTCATGCTATAATACGTCTTTTTTGCGTACTTGGGATATAATATTTTTGGGCAGCGGCGCACTCGTACATAAATGGGAGGCGATATCCTCCGTCAAATAAGGCCCGTACTTCAAATTAGTAGATGATATAGAGGCGTTCCGCACATGGTGCCTTCACGCTTGTTTTAGCCTGGATCCGCCTATTGTGCATTGTTTATACAAATTACAGTGCTAAAGCCACATGTGACGTTACTATTGTCAAATAACTCAAACAGCATGATATTTATTAGTCAGAAATTCCACTATTTTTCATCCTGAGTTACGCCTATGAATTTTTCAAATTTTGGTACTTGTCCTTTCATATACTGGCTGAAGACATCTTTATGGGAGCTCAAAAACGTTTTCGGGCAGAAAATCGGTCGATCACATGGCCGCAATTATCTTCTAAAACACACAAAAACTACATTTTTTGCCCCATACCCCCATTTTTGAACAAAAAAGAAATTTTGGGACTTAAAAAAAAAATTGTCCCGACGAAATCGAATCGGTGTTTGTCCCATCGAAGTCCGGCTCAGCGGTTCTTCGAGACTCCGGGGGGCAGAATCTGCCTCCACAGGTTAACGTAATTCTGGCCGCCCGCAGGGAATATAGGGTTAATCCTCGAACAGAGAGAGTTGTGATTGGCATCTCGGCATCGGCATACGCTGCGGTAATCCAGAGCCAATGGGCATTGATGTCAATACGCTTTTTTCTGTTCGAACAGTGCTGATGAAACTTTCAGGAAGTCAGCTTCAGGGACGTGGGGGGCAAGGGGGGCAACTCGTCCCCCCCAACTTTGGGAGTGTGGGGGACGACGCCCCTCTCCCAAGCTTTAAGCTAGGTGTCGGCTCTTCCTGTTTTTTTCCCATGATCTTTTTAACTCTGAAATTGAGCAACGGCATTTGTCTACGAAAATTTTCTTACGTTTTTTGTAGACAAAGGTGCAGTTTCAATCAAAATTTAAATAAGAAAATTAAACTGCATTGAAATTTGGGACTAGTTTGCATTTTTCCATCTAACAGTGGCTCGCCAACATTTGACCACGTAAGCCCTCGAAACACTGCTTATACAGCGCACACCTGACATAGGATCAGGAGTGTCAATTTCTGAAAATGATTGGGGGTTGGTGGGGGTGGGGGGGGGGGAATTCTAATTTTATCGATTATAATTCTATTCTTACCATGCAACGCCATAGGCCTAATGTTAAAATTTGAAATTATTGGGGGGCCCGGCCCTCCCACGAGTATACAAATTGACACCGGTGCATAGGAATATGTGTTCTTCGTCGTACGTTGAGAGCTTATTTATTGTCACAATCACGGTAGATAAAATACTCATGGTCACAATGTTGTAATTTTTTTTTTGGAAATAAATGCTACTATTCATCGAAATGATTAAACTGAGGCGCCACTGAGTAAATAACTTCAGAATTTTTTGGCATGGGGGTAGTCACGTTTTTTTTTTATGGTACAAAACGCTTCATTATATATGTATGATGTCGACTCTGCTCACCTGAGTTAGCGGAGAAAGATTTCGGCCAGGGGTGAAATGGAAAAGTGGTCAGCAAACGAAATTCCGGATCAAAGGTGGTCACCGGCATTGAACGCATCAGAACGGATGGCAGCACGTAGCAGGATTTTGGCTGCAGGGGGGGGGGGGGGTGGGCCTCGTCGGAAAAAAATCAAATTTTGCTCGCTAGAATCTCATTCTACTAGTGTTGAATCAATTTTGCTCCTCAGCCATTGTTCTGACTCGGGGGGGGGGGGGAGGTGGGTCAGGTTTTTCAAGAGATCTCATTCTATTAGTTGTGAATTTATTTCGCTCAGGGGGGGGCCTGGCCCGTGGCACCCTTGCTACGTCCCTGACGGATGCGATATAACGGGATGATTCCGATATATTCGGGGTGAACGGGAGGCGATATATGGCGATAAATCCTGTTGGCGATATAACGGGTGGGGACCACAGCGATATATATCGCTTTTTTGGCTATCATTTTTGCTACCTCAGGTCCGCCAAAATGTTCGTCCCCCAACTTGAAAGTACTTCCCACGCCCCTGTATTATCGATATCGAAAACATAAGCAAAAGCATGTAAAATATAATTAAGCTTAATGGGCTCCAGATGTTAATCATATCGTATCTAACAATCAAACCAATAACTACTTACCGTTATATTTTTTGAAATTCCAAAACAGTAGACACACTTCCTGTAAGATAGCTAACAAGATACCTAGCACCTATTCATTTCTTCCTTGCAATAGCCGTTTTCACGATGCCTAATTTTGCGCGAAATGTTTTAAGACATTTTAAAATGTTTTAAAATGTCATAGTAGCCGTTCTTACGATGGCTTATTTTGCGCGAAATGTTTTAAAACATTTTAAAATGTCTTGAAATGTTTTAGTTGTAGACGCTTTCACGATGGACTAATTTGCGAAAAATATTTTAACCCTCGCCCTACGGCACCGTAGAGCGAGGGTTAAAACATTTATCGCCAATTGGTCCATCGTGAAGACGGCTACTACTGAAACATTTGAAAACATTTTAAAATGTTTTAAAACATTTCGCGCAAAATAAGCCATCGTGAAAACGACTAGTAGTAGCCGTTTTCACGATGAACTTATTTGCGAAAATTTGTAACCCTCGCCCTACGGTCCCGTAGGGCGAGGGTTAAAACATTTTTCAAATTAGTCCATCGTGAAAGCGGCTACTACTAAAATATTTTAAAACATTTTAAAATGTTTTAAAACATTTCGCGCACAATAATCCATCGTGAAAACGGCTAATATCTAACCTTCGCGCTTATGTTTAGCAGACCTGTAACAACGAAGTGCAGCGCTGAGGGTTAAGTTTATTTTTATAAGGGCAGTGATTGGTGAACTTATGCTTCGCAATGCGCAACACAAATACTTTCTCGGCTTTTTGAAACCTTGATTTCAAAATAAGGAATCATTTACTTCTAAACAGCGCATATGATTTATTTGAAACAAAACTATATACCGATTTGAAAATAGGTTTGCCTCAAATTTTATACTCTGACCTCTGACCAATACTTACAACGTCCTTGGACACATCAACCAGCCATCAATTGACTGATCCTTCTGTACGCTGGTAATTGGTTATACAGCGAGTAAATTCATTGAGTACAAGTTTGTCCGCTTGATTCGAAACACACCTCATCAGGAATGTTTCATGTTTATTCCCGGCGATCACGGACGGTTCCGATAACAATGTTTATAACTATAGATATGCACGTTGTTAGGGCGAGAACTTGGAAATTTCCTGGGCATCGGTCGATGTGCAGCACTACCCATAACGACGAAATGCTGTGACAGCAGTGATGGGCTGACCATGTGTCGTGTGTTCAGCATCGCAGTGGCGGCGCCACCATAGGGGCAGGGGTGGCAGACTGCCACCCCTGTCGTGACACTGGGGTGGCATTGCCACCCCTCAAATTTATACGACCTTCTATATTTTACCGGTGCTGTTTTCACAAAATTGTGGATTCTGACTACTTTGAACATATATGGAACAGTTACCTTCGTCGACCAATTCAAATTGTAGTCACATTAGTCTATATTGCTATCTGACCTTTGACCGGTCACTCACCTTCTCTGCGCACATCACCAACTTGAAAACTCGCTGCAACGGGCTGCTTGTGGCCCTGTCCCACATCAGACATAGTCTCCCCAGCAAGCTCATTTACACGGTTGTGCAGAGTCTGGTTATATCAACAGAACGATACTGTATTTTGAATTTTCGGTATACGGCAGCTCAAACCCAACAAACATGAAACAAGTGCAGTCAATACTAAATTTCTGTGCGAGAGTCATATCAGGCCGCCGGAAGTTTGACCACATCTCTGACGTGGTGAACCCAAATCCTGAGCTCCACGTCAAACAGTTAACATACTATCACAACGTAACTTTACTTCACAAAATTATCACAACAGGACAAACCATTCTACTTGCAGACTGTCTCATTCAAACATTGATACGACCAGTGGAACACTCGTCAGTCAACGTGTTAGTGTTCTAATTGCCCTGAGTCAACGACATCCGCCTGCCACGGTGCGACACACAGTGGCAAGCGGCAGTTTGTGTATAGTGCCGCCGGCAGATTACACATCTCCTGCCACCCATGTGATGTGAGGGCGCTGAACGAGCATGTTTTGCGACACGGTGAAGAGGGAGTGTTAACCGCTGGTGGGCCTAACGTGCGCATTTGGCTGAATTGTGGTGTGCGTGCCGATGGCTGAGTGAGTGGAATGAGTGGGTCTGTGTCATCGTGTGATGGTAGGTGGTACGTACGATTGGTGATGTGTGTTTCTTATCCCAACTTGTTTTAATGCACTGAACGACAGTAATAGCCAATAGTGTATCCTACCACCGTACAGTGCATGGTATGCTGGATTGTGCGGAGAGTAAATACAAATACAAACATTATATCCTAGTCATCCGACATAAATATTCACCAATTTGACCGAGACTTTCGCTCTTCTATCGGTTGTATAAATTTACCTATGTAAAACGGAAAGCGGGCATTGCAAAAGCTGTGCCGGTTGCCCTGGGAGGGGCAGGAACAGGGTGGCAGCACAGGGCAGAGCAGGGCGGGACAGGGTAGGGCGGGACATGACAGGGAGCGGACAGGGCAGGACGGGACAGAGGCGGGACAGAGGCAGGGCAGAGGAAAGACAGGGCAGAACAGGGCAGGGCAGGGCAGCATGCAGGATATGGCGAGGCAGGGCAGGGCAAGACAGGGGAAAGCAAGACAAGACAGGGCTTTGCAAGGCAGAGGTGGGGCTGGGCAGGACAGAGGTGGGGCAGGGCAGGACAGATGTGGAACAGGGTAGGGCAGCTGGTGGAGCAGGGCAGGACAGAGGCAGGCAACAACATAGCGGAGCGGGAAGGCGCAGGGCAGACGCATAATATTTTAATTAAAGAAATGAATAAGGCATAATCAAATGTAACCAGTGAACAGCGGGGGTTCCGGAGTGAGTTTAGCGCTGCCTAACCACATACTGCCGGAAGGGGGACGGGACAGCCCCTAAAGATTAAAACCACGATTGGCAATGAGCAAAACAGACGTTAATAACCTCGAGACAAGCTCTATCGAAACATACCGGCATTCCTCAGGACGGTCAATATTGGAGGTCAATCAGAGTTTTATCATTAAGTCGAATTCGCCTGGGCATATTATGGATGTTCTTTACAAAACCGTATAGCGTTTGCGTGTATTATATGGTATGCATCGTGGTACTTATAAATCCATCAAGGGGGACCAAGCCCTCAAGAGGGTGCTGTCAACGAAAAGTGCTGTTGAGCGGAGGGAAGATGTAATGAATAAATACATGATCTAACTAATTTATTTATACATTCGCTTCAAAATGCTATACCTACTTATGGGTTGTGGTGAAAGAATGACCTCGCTGTCGTTACGCTAAGTACATTCGATACAGGACTAGAATGTCCCTTATAGAAGATACGGTTTCATTTCCCCGAAATTTCGGCGAAAGTATGACATCATACCTGCTGACGTCAGAATTGTGTCATACGCAAATTCTGCCGCAAACTATAACTGCACCATTGCCAGCCCATAAGTACCATTCACAGCAATCGTAACAGTTGTTCACGTTACACGCAGCCTGCATATATAATAAAGTCCGCCATTATTGTGTGCAGTGCAACAGCTTTCGTATCCAAGCTACCATATGCATGACGTCATACATTGTCATGACGTTGACCATGAAGGAGAGAAGAGAAACGTGCCCATTTTTAGTCAGATATTTATCTATCGTCCAAATAAATGTCACATTCGTTTTTTAGCTAAAAATACACTGCATGGTTAAATTTCAAGAAAACATTCGTCTTCCAATGTGTCCTATTCCCTCTAAGTACAAAGTCATGTATATAGCACAGTTGACCATGTTTCATTAGAGCGCACTCAGTTGATCGCACCTTACCTGTCTTTGCTTAGCAGCCACACCATAGCTGCGGCTGTGTGAGTCTATCCGCTTCGCTGTCTACTGGCCAAGACCGGAGGATCGAATGACTGTCCGGTCACTGGGACGGCTGCACGTGTACTCTCTCTCACGCGCCGAGCGTCGCACCCCGGCAATCGCCTGCAGCTGGTCATCGACTGGTCAGCTGGATAGGCTCCGGCCGCTTATATACAGTCAGTCCAGTTCGGCTGGCCGGACGTCCTGTGTTTGGAGACACTCACGAGCCCTCGGCGTACAACGGGCTTGGTGCCTCGCAGACCAATGAACAACGGGTTGTGAACATCCAGACTGACACACTGAGCTCCTGTGGCCATCCAGACCTGCACCACTGAGCTCTGGGCCATCCAGACCTGAACAACGGAGCTCTGGGGGCCCTCAGCCTTTGACACCGGAGCTCTGGGGCAATCCAGACTGACAACGGAAGCTCTGGTGCCTCCAGACTGACAAACTGAGCTTTCTGGTGCCATCCAACCTGAAAACGGACTTTCTGGGGCCTCCAGACTGGAGCAACTGAGCTCTGGTGCCATCCAGACCTGACAACGGAGCTCTTGGGGCCATCCAGACCTGACAACGGAGCTCTGGTGCCCTCTCAGACCTGCAACTGAACCTCTGGGGCCATCCAGACCTGACAATTGAACTTGGTGCCATCCAGACGTGACAACGAGCTCTGGCGTTCATCCGCCATCCAGACGTGACGACGAGCTCTGGGTTCAACCAGACGTGACGAGTGAATTATAGGGTAATGGAAACGTACAAATGGTCACTGGAATGAGACCATTTAGGAATGGCATAGCATAGCGACAAAATATATCAAATGCCAGTGTTATCACACAAGCAGATTTAATCAATTGGACTTCGTGAGTTAAACATCTTCATTATATTCTATGAAGTCTGTTTAGCATGTTTTTAAAGATTTTTAAGGATAACCATTTGTTACTGCGTCATGTAGAGGTCATTTCCTTAGAAGTCTGCCCTGGTGGCCTATGATGCTGAAGAGGCAGAACAATGCAAGCCGGGCTAGATGTTTCATTTTACATCTGTCAGATTTTCTTCAGCTGTTTCGGTCTAATAAAATTCACCTGCCATTCGCTTATGAAAACTGCACCGACATCAAAATAGCTATGATTCAAACTGACGGGTAGTTAGGAAGTAAACGTACGCTATTTGACGGAGGCTTATAGCATTATCGTTCGGGCAATGTAGCACTAAACTAGCGCAAACAGTGAAGTCCGATAGAATATTAATCCACTTCCAGTTTGAACGGAAATACAAAAGCGCTATTCAATGTATTTCATTTTTACAGTAGCATCTTCCCCGTTTATATACCTACCTACTTTATACGTGGAGAACATGACATATTATTTTGCAGATATAATTTATTGTATTTTAAATTCGTAGGTGAAATCCAATCCTTAAACTTATGCTGTATATCTCGTTAAACCTATGACCTGCCCAGAATAGCGATGCAGTATACAATACTATACACTAGCCGTTTTCACGATGGATTATTTTGCGCGAAATATTTTAAAACATCTTAAGATGTTTTGAAATGTTTTAGTATGGAAGTTTTAGTATATTTAGTATATTCCAATAAAAAAATAATTTACTGATTTAGGCGATATTATCATTACTCAAGAGTTATGGAAACATGAAATGAGCTTATTACAAGAATATGATAC
>VOPJ01004620.1:0-12311 GCA_014673585.1 Semibalanus balanoides
CTGCTGGCTGCTGGCTGCTGGCTGCTTCGGCACCGGCCAGCTGACTCCTGGTACCTGCCGCTCTTGCGTAATTACTTATCCTAAGCGATTTGCGAGGGTCCTATGGTATAAAATGGTCATACAATTGTGACAATCTCCTTTGAAGGTCATTTGCAGACGTGCAAAGGATTGTCTTTATCTCGCTTATCGACGAGATTACAGCTAAAGGCTTAGGTACTGTAAAGACAAGTTGGTTTTATATTTTGCGAAGTTTTCAAGACTAATTAAGGTGTAAAATAATCAGCGCTCATCGTGGCGCCTTTTTCCTCGAAAACCTGTTGTATCGCTGGATAGTGCGTGTCTTCTGAGCGATATTTAATTGGTGTTAGTTGCTGCAGACTCGCGATGTGCTGTCAGAGTTTGGCTGACTGATGTGAACAGAATGGCAAGACTCCGTCAGGCCGCCGCCTCACAGTTTTGTTCCTTACATCGAGTGTCCGCGCGCCAGTCAATAAGCTCATCAAGTCAAAAGACTCAAAACACTGCACAAGTTACCGGTTTGTGGACACGATCATCTCCTTCAAGCACCAGACGACCCTGGTAGCGGCAGCGATGGGTGAGCGCTAATCAGGAACTCAGCTTAGAATGCATGTCATCGCACTGACTGGAGACTGTACAATTACATTGATACTTGATAGGGCCGATATGCCTGCCGAGTGCTGAATGGAGCTGCGGGATTACAGCTGGGACGTGGTAAGCTCTCCGGTCCGGTGAGACGAAACTCGTCACCAATCATCGCGAGCCCGCTGCTTTCTCCGAATCTGGCATTGGCCTGGCCGTCAAGCCTCCAGAGACCGGCCCGATTTGGTGCTGGTACTGTCACTGCCATCTAACGGACGGCTGGAGAACTACGGCTAGTGCTGCGTCCAGGCGGCGGTGGCTGATTCTCTGCTGGCCGGGTGTGAGAGCTGGGCCTACTCGTAACCTATTGATTTCGCCCGAGGGCTCCATATTTTGGAACTGGTTTTGATTGCGTCTAAAGAGTGACCGTGTCCTCGTAATGGAAGCGGTGCGTGGCCGGCCGGCCTAAGCCGCCGCGGCCGGCTACGTACCAGCTTTATATATATAAGGTATATCCATATACCCTATACTATACTACTATACTTAAACCTATATATTAATCTATATATAAAGCTACTTACTTAATGATACTAAAAATATATATCAATATGATATAATTACCTAATAATAGATGTGATGTGGTGTATCCACTGTCTTATAATCAACTACTAATCGCACCTATCCAATACAGAGACAGAGGCGACTGCTCTTCAGCCTGAGAGCGCCTGAGCAAGCTTGAAGGCCCTCTGTACATATGGCCTGAGAGGGCCTTCACCAGTTTGATGGGCTCTTGTCGGGCTTGAAGGGGCCTTCTGTCGGCCTAAAGAGGGCTTTTTACAGCTTGATTGTGGCCCTCGACAGCTTGAGGGGGTCTTTGGTAGGTCCGAGGGGAGCCCAGTCGACCTGAGGGACTCCTGTTCGTTCCGAGGCCCTCAGGGTGTTTAATTTGGGAGAGGATTGAAGATGCCATGAGGTTGATATAAAATGAATTTGTGCTGATCATAACCATGAGTCATGACAGATGTTATTTTTATGAAAAGACCTGGACGGATGAATCGGACTTTCACTTAACATTTTCAAGGCTCCGTTTTTGTTAATGTCTTGAAGATTGAAGTTTGATTTTTTACTTTTTAGTTCTTATTTGGTGAAATATTTGATTAGTTTTGAATTGACAACGCTTAGGCGTTTCATTTTTTTTCCATTTATTTGCGACGATTCAATGTCGTTTTTCGGGGACATCCGGTGACAAGACAAGTATTATGTATTACGGTGTGTGTTTTTATTGTATTACGCTGTGTATTATGGTGTGTATTACGCTGTGAAAGCCGCCTGCTCTGAGCTTGACAGGCCAAAGCACGCCATTGATTGATTGATTGATTGATTGATTGATTGGGGCCGTTGCGTGTGCCAGTGGCATTACAGTGCGGGGCGCGGAGGGAGGCAGCGCTATTAGAGGGAGGCAGCGATATTTGGGTCAGAGTCGGCGCGGCAGAACTGTCCCGTATTCGGGAAGACACTCCAGTGACTGGGCCAAGGTCAGCCGTGGGAGGCGCGCCTCACAAACGGACGCTGAAGAGGAGGTACCCATGGCGAGGTGCTGCGGAAGGTCAGGGTAGCCGCTCGAGATCGCTAACTGATTTGTGTGTGCAGTTCGTACCTTTCAACGATATACGACCAGAAATGATTGTTTTCTTAGTCCTTTACTTTACGTGTATTCGCAAAGCTGACTTCATGCCGCGAAAACATGCCAAGATATGATAGAAACCCTTCACTGGGGACAGAGGCCCGCAGCCTGATGATTGGGAACTACTGCTGTCCCCGCCGCCTCCAAACGCAGAGTCGGCGACCTGTTAGCCGTTGTAGCCCACATTCCGTTTACGAGGCTCGCACGTTCGCCAACTGGTGGGCGGTGCGCGGCCGGAGCGTTGGCGCCTCCACAAGTAGCGACGCGGCGGCGGAGTTCATGAGGAGCGGTACCGGCTCCCGCGATGACCGTTCAGTGAAAGACGGTTGGACGGTGACCAGTGAACCACCAGATAATCGCCTATCGCCGGCCGCGCGGACGAGGCCCGCCCTGCACACCGGCCGCCGCCGCGTGCCCCGCAGCAGCAGCCCCGGCCGGCCTTTGTCAGTTCTCAAGTCTACGCGCCACTTCCCCGCGGCTCAGGTTCCGCCGTCGGCCATATACCCCCACACCTAGTGATCAGCGGAATATGGCCGGGACGGCACAGCATAGTGATTGCCGTATGGGTGCGAGGAGCCCGACGTAGACATAGCCGCTCCAGCCGAGCTGGGAAAGTTGGGAGTCGGCCCGCCGCAGACTGGGCAGAAAAGCCGGCCGACACCAGCCGAGACCGGCGCGCCTCAGAGCACGACTGGTCGCTGTCAGACTGTCGGAGAGTCGGTCGGCGTCAACTACGCCGTGGCCGGAAGTGAAAGCTGTAAACAGGCTGCCTGTATTCGCTGCGGATGACTAGAGCCGGCTCCGCTGCGGCTTTTGTTTGCTGCAGATGACTAGAGCCGGCTCCACTGCGGCTTGTGTTTGCTGCTGATGACTAGAGTAGGCTCCATTGCGGTGACCGGCTGGGTTAACCACTGCAGCGGAGAGAGTGCTGCGTATGTGGTGAAGGGTGAGGGAACCTCAGACTGTGAGAGCGGAAGGAGGAGGGAGCATCAGCTGACAGAGCGTACCAGTGACGCCTTAAATCAACGCGCAAAAACGGAGCACCAATCAAATGACCGACATTGGCGCATCGCTCGGCCAGCAGTTGGCGTTTTTTTTGTCGTGCTCTGTGCGGTGACCGGCTCCGGAGCAGCCCCCCCCCCCCAGAGGCTGTCAACTGCCCGTCCGCACCCACTCCGCCTGATGACCTGGTCACTGCTGTCCACCCACTGAGAGCTGCTGTGTTCTGCTGTGTCATGCCGAATCATGCCGTGTCGTGTTGTATTGTGCTGCGATGTGGCGAGCTATGTCGCGTTGTGCCTTGCTGTGGGGTACCCATTCAGCTGTGGTGTCCTTTACCGTGATATAGTTGTTCTATGCCGTGTCGTGTTATACCGTGGCGTGCTGTGTCGTGTTGTGACCGTGTTGTGCCCGTGTTGTGCCCGTGTTGTGCCCGTGTTGTGACCGTGTTGTGACCGTGTTGTGACCGTGTTTTGTGAACGCGTGTTGTGACGTGTTGTTGACCGTGTTGTTGTGAACGTGTCTGTAGGACCGTGTTGTGTGACGTGTTTGTAGTGACCTGTGTTGTAGTGACCGTTGTTGTAGTGACGCGTGTTGTAGTGCCGTGTTTTGTGAACCGTGTTGTGGACCGTGTTGTGACCTTTTGTTGTGCAGTAGCTCTGATGGTTTGTTTTATACTCGTGTTTCAGGATGGTCCCATCCGCCTTTCATCACACGCCGGACGCAGCACGGTAAAGTCCTGCCGTGCGCCCTCGGTCCACGGCTCAGAGGTGGCATTGGCGTGTTGGCTGGCTTTGGTACCCCCATCAGTAGGTATCCCTTGATTGCGGTCGGCCCGGTGGCGCCTCTGACGTCTGCTGAACAGAGTGGGGCAGGTATCGTCAGGTGGGAGGGAGGGAGGTGCCGCTGCCCTGCCCCGCGGCGCTGGGCTGGCCACCGGTCCTCGCACGGCAGAGGATGACGGCGGCGCTGGGCTGGCCACCACGTCCCCAGCAGGCAGAGAATGACGGCGGCGCTAGGCTGGCCACCGGTCCCCAAACACGGCAGAGATGACGGCGGCGCTGGGCTGGCCACCGGTCCCAGCCGGCAAAGATGACGGCGGCGCTGGGCTGACACTCGGTCCCCATGCTCGGCAGAGATGACCGGCGGCGCTGGACTGACCACCGGTCCCCAGCACGGCAGAGATGACGGCGGTGCTGGGCTGGCCAACCGTCCCCCATGGCCACGGCAGAGAGGACCCACGGGCTGGCTTGGCCAGCCGGTCCCAAGCACGGCAAGAGATTGTACGGCGGTGCTGGGCTGACCGCGGTCCTCAGCAGGCAGTAGAGAGTGGCGGCTGCTGGGCTGGCCACTGGTTCCTCAAGCACGGCAGAGATTGACCGCGGTGGCTGGGCTGGCCACGGTCCCAGCACGGCAGAGATGACCGCGGTGCTGGACTGGCCACTGGTCCCCAGCATGGCAGAGATAACCGCGGTGGCTGGACTGGGCCATTGTTAGTTGGTCCCAGCACGGCAGAGATGACGCGGTGCTGGAATGGCCACTGTGTCCCAGCAGGCAGAGATGACGGAGGTGCCTGGGCTGGCCACCGGGTCCCCCAAGCACGGCAGAGATGAACCGCGGCGCTGGGCTGGCCACGGTTCCAGCACGGCCAAGAGATGACCGGCGGTGCTGGCTGGCCACCGGTCCCCAGCACGGCAGAGATGGCCGCGGTTGCTGGGCTGGCCAAACTGGTCCCTCAGCACGGCAGAGATGACGGCGGTGCTGGGCTGCCAACCGGTCCCCAGCACGGCAGAGATGACCGCGGCTGGGCTGGCCACCGGTTCCCTATGCAACGGCAGAGATGATCCCCCGCGGTGCTGGGCTGGCCACCGGTCCCCAGCACGGCAGAGATGACTGCGGTCCGCTGGCTGTCAGCTGTGGAGTGTGGATCGGTACGGCCGGGGTACAGAGTTACAAGGGTAACCGAGAGCCACAGCGGCAGCAAATCAAGGTGGAGATTTAATGGAGAGAGTTGAGGCTGATACGAGGATAGACTGATCGACAGGTAGCCGATCATTCAACTGCAATGTCAATCCGCTCAGAAGCATGACCTGACATAATCACACACTCACAGCTGGCGAGGCTGTGGTCAGCCGCCTGACAGCTGGCGGGCTGTGGTCAGCCGCCTGACAGTCGTCCTGTGACAGTTGATGGTCGGGACGACCGGCTGGTGTCCGTGCCGGTGCCCTGGGTGGAATCTGGCGCTGACCGCTGACCGGTGGACAATGTGACAGGAGGCGCCTCTTTGTCTCTGCACTGGTGTCGCAGACTGAACAGCTAACGACGTCGTTGGAATGGCTGGGATCTTCGAAAGTGTGATCTCAGCTGCGGTTATTTTGTCGTAGATTATGCTGTAGTAAACTGGCTGGAACGCTGTGGAGTGGTAAATGTACCGAGATGGCTTCATTATGCAGCGTGTTTAAAGTAGACGTGCGGAGTGGTTCTGAATTACGTCTGAGGACGCGCCCGTCCCAGTGTGTGTGGCAGGACGGCGGAGTGGTTCTGAATTACGTCCTGAGGACGTCGCGCTCCCATTTGTGTGGCAGACGTGCGGAGTGGTTCTGAATTACTTCTGAAGGACGCCGCCCGTCCCAGTGTGTGTGGGCAGACGTGCGGAGTGGTTTCTTGAATTACGTTGAGGCCGCGCCGTCCCAGTGGTGTGCTGGCCAGGACGGCGGAGTTGGTTCTGAATTTACGTCTGAGGACGCGCCCGTCCCCAGTGTGGTGTGGCGAGACGTGCGGAGTGGTCTGATAGTCTGGAGGACGCGCCGTCCCGTGTGGTGTGGCAGACGTGCGAGTGGTCGTTCTAGATATTACGTCTGGAGGCGCGCCGCCAGTGTGTGTGGGCAGACGTGCGGAGTGGTATCTGAATTAGCGTCTGAGGACGCGCCCCGTCCCAGTGTGTGTGGCCAGACCGTGCGGAGTGGTTCTGAATTACACGGTCTGAGGACGCGCCCGTCCCAGTGTGTGGTGAGAACAGGACCGCGGGGAGTGGTTCTGAATTACGTCTGAGGACGCGCCCGTCCCAGTGTGTGTGGCAGGACGGCGGAGTGGTTCTGAATTACGTCTGAGGACGCGCCCGTCCCAGTGTGTGTGGCAGACGTGCGGAGTGGTTCTGAATTACGTCTGAGGACGCGCCCGTCCCAGTGTGTGTGGCAGCACGGCGGAGTGGTTCTGAATTACGTCTGAGGACGCGCCCGTCCCAGTGTGTGTGGCAGGACGCGGAGTGATCGAAGTGGTTCTTGAATTACGTCTGCAGCCGCGCCCGTCCAGTGTGTGTGGCAGACGCCGTAGTGGTTATGAAATGACGTCTTGAGGACGCGCCCGTCCCAGTGTGTGTGGCAGAGGCGGTAGTGGTTCTGAATTACGCCTGAGACGCGCCCTCCCAGTGTGATGTGGCAGACGTGCGGAAGTGGTTCTGAAATTACGCTCTGAGACGCGCCGTCCAGTGTGTGTTGGCAGACGTGCGTGTAGTGGTTCTGAATTACGCCTGAGGACGCCCGCCCGTCCAGGGTGTTGCAGGACGGCCGGTAGGGGTTCTGAATTACGTCTGAGGACGCGCCGTCCCAAGTGTTGTTGGGCAGACGTGCTGGAGTGTTCTGAATACGTCTGAGGACGCGCCCGTCCCAGTGTGTTGTATGGCCAGCGACGGCGAGAAAAGTGGTATGAAATGACGTCTGAGGACGCGCCCGTCCCAGGTGTGTGGGCCAGACGTTCGGCGGAGTGGTTCTGAATTACGTCTGAGGACGCGCCCGTCCCAGTGTGTGTGGCAGCACGGCGCGACAGAAAGTGGACTCTATTGCGAGGGTCTAGGGAACTGCGGCGCCAATCCTTTGTCCCGACTTTAAAACCAAAAAAGCGACAATTCGTATCCCTGTTTTGTCAATTTTATATCTATCCAATGACTGGAATGTCACATACCTGACTGATCAGAGACGCTCTTGAGCAGTAATCACTCTTAAGTAATGTAAATATGTGTGCGCCAGAGGCAGCTATTTTGTAACAGTGCATTTGTGCATGTTACTCACGTCCCTTTTATCTCGGAAAGGGCCGCACACGCCACGCCTACGACACGAGCCAGACGTTCGCCTCGGTAGGTGGCCGGACACGATCAGTAGACGCCCCTCTGTGGAGCTGGAGGCTGGGCTGTGGCTCTGTGAGCTGAGCTGAGCTGACGCTTCTGTGGAGCTTGAGCTGGAAAAGCTCTGGAGCTGCGCTGAGCTGAGCTGAGCTCGGCCTCCGTCCCCGCGCCAGGAGCGTCCGTCACGGGCTCGTCACGCCCCTCGTCACCCCTTCCCCCTCTGCCCCGGTGACCTGTCACCGTAGACCTTTGATCGTAAACACCGCCTTGGCTACCGAGGGTGGGAGTGCGGCCGGAGCCGGCATATAAAACCAATCGTGACATTACAGATGATAGAGCTACCGGCACGCTGCTTATAGCTGGGATTTGTTTTTGCTTTGATGTCGTGTTATATGCTTGCAGTGTTAGTGTACTCGAGCGGCTCTGGCTCCAATGCATCCATAACTTCAGCTACTGTTGGGCCGCCAATGATCCTACTTTCAGCTACTGGGGCTCCCAATGATCCTTACCTCAGGCGCTACAAATGTGGCGCGCCAATGATCCGTACTTACAAGAGCTACCGTGTCGGCCGCCAATGATCTCCTACCTCAGCTTACTGTGGCCGCAATGATCCGTACTTCAGCTACTGTGGGCCGCCAATGATCCGTACTTAAAAGGGAATTGTTTCCACGTTAACATAAGATTTGAGTTGAGCATGGCTCCAAGTTTGTGGATTTCCATTGAAATTAAGTATATTGCAGAAGTTAAAACACACACAAGAGGTCTAAATCAAAAAGTAATTTGAGTTTGGTTTTGGACATCTGCCCAAAAAAATAAGGCCCAGTTGTATTAGGGTAGCCGTCTTATAAGCCGATTTGTCGTCATCCCTTTTTTTATAAAATGGTTGATGAAAGTAGACTTTGTTTTACCATTTGGCTTATACATTTTAGCCAACACTAGTCATACATATTTGCCAGCGTGAAGTTTTATATTGCCAAAAAATTCCTTCATATGACGTCCATCAGCCAAATACTAAAAACTTAGTTTTTCATGAAATATGGAGCACTTGTTGTTGAGAAACAAAATGTCCAGAATCGTGTCGGCAGCAATTACTCCATATTTTGCCAACCACAAGCCGCACATTGGGACAACTTTCAGAGAAGTGAAACATTCCTTTAAGCTTTTCTGTGGGCCGGCCAATGATCCGACTACAGCTACTTGTGTGGCCGCCAATGATCCGTACTTTAGCTCTTGTGGGCCGCCAATGATTCCGTTACTACAGCTACTGTGCGCCGCCAATGATCCGTACTTCAGCTCTGTGCGCTGCCAATTTTCGATACTCAGCTACTGTGGGCCCCCAATGATCCGTACTTAGAGCTTCTGTGGGCCGCCAAATGATTTCCGTACTACACTACTGTGTCGGCCGCCAATGATCCGTACTTTAGCTTCTGTGGCCTGCCAATGATCGTTACTACAGCTTACTGTTGGGGCCGCAATGAATCCGTACTTTAGCTTCTTGTTGGGGCCGCAATGATCCCAATAACTTCAGCTACTTGGGCCCGCCAATTGATCCGCTTACTTAGACTTATGTGGGCCCCCCAATGACCATACTTCACTACTGTGGCGTCGCCAATGATCCGTACTTCAGCTACTGTGGGCTCTCAATGATCCATACTTCAGCTACTGTGGGCTCTCAATGATCCATACTTCAGCTACTGTGGGCCGCCAATGATCCGTACTTCAGCTACTGTGGACTCCCAATGATCCGTACTTCAGCTACTGTGGGCTGCCAATGATCTGTACTACAGCTACTGTGGACTCCCAATGATCCGTACTTCAGCTACTGTGGGCCGCCAATGATCCGTACTTCAGCTACTGTGGGCTCCAATGATCCATACTTCAGCTACTGTGGGCTGGTTATGTGTGTCTGTGGTGTGTGTGTGTGTGCAGTCGGCCGGCCGTGCAATGGTTAGTGGTGCAGTGAAGCTGGGCAACCATTGATTTGAACTGGGCCGGCCGGCTGGCTGGCCGGGTGTGTTGCCCGGTCCGTGCCATGCCACACTGGTGACCCACGGCTGGTCAGCAGCGGTGTGACGGCGGGCCGTGCCATGCCGCGCCGCCGTCTGATGCTGAGGCTGCGGCGTATCGACGGTCACAGCTCAGCCTGTCACGTCACGTTCGTTACAGCACGCGAGCCGAGCGTACCCAGGGAGGAGGAGCGGCGCAGAGGCCGGCCGCCCCCGCCCCCGCCACAGCCGCCCAGCCGGCCGCCCGCCGTCACCGCCGTCACCGCCGCCGCAGTCATACCGTGAGTAGTACCTGCGCTCTCAGCACGGTGGTGCTACCGGTACCGGATGGCCAGTATCCTCCGCAGGAGCGACACTGGCTCTAGAAAGGGGGTCATGTTTATTGTTGTCAAAAGCAAGGGCAGCAACGAGTCCTCGTCTGTCAGACGTTTTCCTTGTTATATGACTAGAAGAGAAGTTCATTGAGACGCCGGTTGATGCTTAGGAGTATTACTGGATTATTGAGTATTTATATCTAGCCTGGCTTGTTGGCCGCCAGAAGGCCGCGAGGATACTCTGGGTGATATCGGAATACTCGATGCTGGCTGGTCACTGGGTAGACACCATGGACATTAGTACCCCTCAATTGTCGTGGAATTATATTCCGTCGCAATTTATTTCATCTGAAATACCGTAAGGATGTAACACCGTCATTTGAAACCGGCGGCTCCACATTGTACAGTACTCATATGAGGTAAACGGATGAAAATACCGTCGTACTTTGCACCTCTTGCTGCAAATTCGTAGTTACTAATTATCTGCACGGATTCTCACCACGAAATCTGCGGTCTGAGCTGAGGTCATCGGCGTCTTTGCGGCATCGCGTGGCCTTTAATGCATGGAGGGCTACAATCAAAATGTCACATTTGACATTTGCACTTCGAGGTAGCGCCTCCTATCAGAACATCAAACAGTATCGTGACAGCGACGCTCATTGCGTGGGGATTTAGTTTGCCATTCGCTTTGCTCATTGCGTGGGGATTTAATTTGCCATTCGCTTCGACTGTGAAGCTGAAGTGAAACTTGGAGCGTGACGTGTGATGATTATGCTAGTATGCTAAGCTGTTGGTGAGGTGGCGTTTTGTTGTGGCGTGATTATTAACACTTTCTTCGCAGCAACCTTTCTTTGTAGTATTGTTTAGCTCGTTCAACTTATTGTAGCTGTTGATCAGCCGTTTCTGGCTGTTGGTGCACTGTTGATCAGCCGTTGCTGGCTGTTGGTGCACTGTTGATCAGCTGTTGGTGCACTGTTGATCAGCTGTTGGTGCACTGTTGATGCACTGTTGATCAGCCGTTGCTGGCTGTTGGTGCACTGTTGATCAGCCGTTGCTGGCTGTTGTTGCACTGTTGATCACCACCGAACAGCTCCTCGACCGCTGATAAATCATCTGTCCCCGACCAAATGTGTGACGTTTGTCCGCCACTGACCGGTTGTTGTCCCGGTGTTACAGTTCTCTGTCGCAGGATCTGACTCTGTCAGAGGATTCTGACCGGTTGTTGTCCCGGTGTTACAGTTCTCTGTCGGAGGATCTGACTCTGTCAGAGGATCTGACCGTCAGAGAACTCTCTGACCCTGTTGTCCCGGTGTTACAGTTCTCTGTCGGAGGATCTGACTCTGTCAGAGGACTCTGACGATGACTCGGCGACTCAGAAGCAGCAGGCCAGTCGGCCTCAGTTGGCTCGGGGCACCAGCCGGCTCTCCGATCGCTCCAGGTCAGTCTAGGCAGGGGTCACGGGGTCAGGTCAGTCCGGGCAGGGGTCACAGGGTCAGGTCAGGTCAGACAGGGGTCACAGGGTCAGGTCAGTCCGGGCAGGGGTCACGGGGTCTGGTCAGTCCGGGCAGGGGTCACAGGGTCAGGTCAGACAGGGGTCACAGGGTCAGGTCAGGTCAGTCCAGGTAGGGGTCACGGGGTCAGGTCGGGTCAGGTCAGACAGGGGTCACAGGGTCAGGTCAGTCCTGGCAGGGGTCACAGGGTCAGGTCAGTCCTGACAGGGGTCAGGTCAGGTCAGACAGGGGTCACAGGGTCAGGTCAGTCCAGGCAGGGATCACGGGATCAGGTCGGGTCAGTACCGGGGCACGGGTGTCCGAGCCGGCCCGCCGGGCATCACAACAATTATGTTTATCGAACATAGTGCCATCACTGATTATCAGGATCAGGATCACCGGCTTTTTTGCTATTTGCGATTTGCTATGGCAGCTGTCATTTCATTGGTGCATTTCATTCCTAGCCTTTAGATTGACTGCTACAAGCGACGCGCACTACCTGATTTGCAGAGCTTGCAATAGCTTCCTCGTCCTAACCTTAGTGGTTTTAATCAGGTTTACCTACTCTCATTCCTGCATGTGTCCTTGTCACAGTTATTGGTCCGGTTGGATACAACATGGTGGATATGAAGTGTCACATCATATTTCTCCAGACATATTTGCAGTCAGTGTAAATGTGAAATTTGTCTTATTGCGCTGAACCATGCGACCAACGTTTTAGAGCAAATTGGATTAGTATCTATGTAGCTGGCGGTAGTGCTTTCACCACCTTTATCCTTGACAACGGCTTTCACTTGCTTGAATACTGTTTGCTGTAAGCTTTGGCTCTTCCGTTTCTTTTTTATAAATGTTCATCACTTTGAAGAAGTGACTCCGCTTGTAAATAACATATCAATATATCCCATGCAAATTCCAAAATAGGACGGACGATATTGCCTTCATGGCATTGATATGAGATCAGCGTGGCCCGAATACCCGGCCTTGACGTGGTATTTCTACGGAGCCGAGCTCAGTGGCCAGTCTGTGGACGTGGTGCTCCGCCCTTCCGCGGACCGTCTGTCTGTCTGTCTGTCTGTCTGTCTGTCTGTCTGTCTGTCT
>VOPJ01004621.1:0-11699 GCA_014673585.1 Semibalanus balanoides
ATAAGATGTTTTGAAACATTTCGCGCAAAATAATCCATCGTGAAAACGGCTAATATTACATTTTTCCGCTCGCCTTCGTGTTTGCCTGATGATGTCCGCTTATGTTGAGCAGAATATTGGTACAGTTAACATAGGTATGTTTCTAAGCAAATTTTTACCTTCAGCTAATAGTATATTTGAGCTTTTGGCATCACCAACATGTACTACTGGATAAACTTAATTATTGAAAAAGCTTCACAATATGCTTTAACTCTCATGACCAATGCAGGGTCCGCCGTCCGAAACCTACGTGACCATGCAGGGGGAGGTGGGTATGACTCCCTGACGTTTCGCCCCTAATTGACCTAGAGCTTCGATTACAAAGCGATCCAAGGGCGGTGCCGAAAAGGGGTGGACACGTCCCCAAAATATTTTTGGAATTGAACATTGCGTATACGGACGTTGCATGGAAAGAATCGACTTGAAAATGCCTCTGTCCCCCTACTTTTGGAAGGTAGCACCGCACTTGAAGTGAACATATTGCATGTGATAAGAGGAAGCCATGTGATACCCAATTTTAAGGTCCTAGGTTATAAGGTGACCTCTGATGTCATGTCAATGACCCACATGCTATTCAAATCGTGCATGTGTAGAGATTGAATTTTAATCGAGCTAGAGTCGTGAATGAACATGCAGCACATATTAAAGGATTTTTTTATTTTTATTTTAGAGGAATCATTAGAGGAATGCATTTTGATTAGCTCTATAGATCTCTGTTGACCTTTGACCTGATGATATGATTTGACCTTTGACCTTTGAAATTTGATATAATACCATTATTAGATACTGCATGCATGCTTGCCCATAAAATAATTGTGTGTGTGTGTGTGTGTGTGTGTGTGTGTGTGTGTGTGTTTATCTACAGTCAGCAGATATCTCCAAAGCATACTTGGCCGTGCAAAGTTCTTAAAATCCACGGGAGATCAAAAGGTCATCTTAAGCCATCGCAGATCAGTGACTTTGGTTGATCTGTGACAGAGCATGACCTCAATTGAACATATAGTTATGCAAAATGGGTGCAAAATTGTAAAGCAGCGTCAAAAAATGTTCTAGAAACTGCCACAGTTCAAAAAGTCATCTAAGTTCATCAGAGTTCGGTGACCTCGGTTAACCTTTGAAAAGGTCAAACGAGGTTAACATTTCAGTGGAAACAATGAATTTCACCTATTGAAACCTATATATATGCTCCTGAGCAATACATACTCGGAAACTGCACAAGTTACAAGCATCGATATTACGGGATGCCAGTTGCACCACGACCTTGAAAAACAGGTCATAGGTTATGAGTCATGAGAATAAGAAGTTGTGACATTTTCTTAGTATGTGTCACATTGTTCGCAAGCATGGAACGGAAAGTTTGATCGCAATCGGTTAATAACTACGCGAGTTATTACCGAAAAACCGAGAGTGGTGGCATCCCCTGCACTGGCGACAGCTAGTAACTTGGCCATGCAAAGGATTACATCGAGTTTCACTTTTTGATAGTCGGAACAAAATACCCGCTAGCAAGAACCACTTCAATAAAGCTTAAGGATGCAAAAAATGTAGTAGGTATACCATGTCTCCATTCTATCCATGATGATGACGTGTCATTGTCACTGATAGTGCAGTCATGTTGTCACCTGACACGCTGGCAATGGCGTCAATATGCCTATTACTGGTAGACTTAACACAGTAAGTGTGTGATTATCCCGGGATTTTTCTGCGACTGCTGTTTTGTGCGCGATCAAATCTTATCGCTATTGGAAACCGTGTTAATAATTGGCCGCTTCTAGAGCACCATTGATCTAAGTCCCGATCTGGTAGTCACTTAAACCACTTTTGCCAGAATTCAGAATCATATGAAGCTTGAAGGGAAGTCTGTCTGCTTTCTGCTTTCCTGCTTTCCTTCTTGCCTGCTTTCAGTTGCCACTTCGACAGTGATGATACACTTAAAAGGAATTGATGCTACAACTAACGAAATAATTACAATTAAACTCAAAGTCGATCTACTGTAATGAATTTGAATACCATTATTTGTGTCTTTGTCATGATATACTCGTACATGCTGAGAGATGCTTGAAACAAGGTGATACACCTACAAGGTGAGCGATGTTGGAAATATGTCGATTCACATGCGTATGTACTGGCTGACTGTCCGTTGCTTTTTCCGTCATCAGTCACAATGGCGTACGTGAGAAACCCAGGATCGAACCGGGGATATCCCGATCTTCCGTCAGTCTAGCGCTCTTCTGACTGAGCTATTTGGACCGGTTACATGACAAAATGCCGAATGTCAGTTTGCTGAATGTCATTTTTTATAATGTCATTTTTCCGAATGTAAATTGTTGAGGGACACTTTGATGAAATGATTTTTGACAAAATGTGAATATGCCAAAAGTAAAATGGCGAATGCCTTTTTGTCGAAACACCCTTTTGCCGATATGTCAAAAGGTCGAAATGTGATTTTGCCGACACGTGAAAAAGTGGAAATGTCTTTTTGCCGAATATCATTTTATCGACATGTGAAACGTTCGAAATTTATTTTTGTCGAATGCTGAATGCACTTGGTACCACGCGCAACAATTGTTGGCATGTGTCAATACTGTTTGTGCGCCCCAATTATTATAAACATCAACAATCAACAGCGATCCTCCATTGGCAACCGAAATGAAGCCAGCTATCGCTTCACTTATAGTAGTCTTGCACGCATGACGCACCTCACACGATCCTAGTCTTAACACTGCGATATGAATACACCTAACGAAGGTACCACTGACAACAACAGTTTTGTCATCCCTGCACCTCTTCTGTATTTACACAGACACATTTCTCGGCCAGGTAATGGCAGTATATGGTTTGGGCACTCTGCGCCGTCGTGTCGCTTCCGGCTGTGGTGTGTGTGTGTGTGTGTGTGTGTGTGTGTGTGTGTGTGTGCGTGTGTGTGTTTCCCATGGGAACATTTTAACCAAAAAATCGTATGGAAAAGTTCATCCTGAAGCTTGGCTACCAAAAGATCAAAAATCATATCCTAAAAATTATTATCCACATGGCGCAAAATCCATCGAGAAAATGGCTGGTACGAAGATTATAACACGACTACACTGAGAAAACTAAAAACACTCTTAATGGTGTAGTGGTTAACTGACATCGTAGGAAACACCCGTCGGATGTATTTTAGGGTTGTTACACCCAAGAACACCCGACGGGTGTTTCTCGAGTGTACCAACACCCCAAGAACAGACGGGGTGTTTTTTTCGTTTGTATCATGGCGTACACTACACATTTAGAGGTGTAGGTGAACACCCCCAAAACACCCATTAACGTGTAATTCAATGACAGCCATCTACGGGAATAGTCGGACGGAAATATACTACGGGTGTGTTAAACTGCATACCGTAGAAACACCCGTTGGGTTGTTTTCTTCGGATGTTACACCCACCAAATAACACCGTCGGGTGTTCTCGGGTGTACCAACACCAAGAACACCGACGGTGTTTTTCGTGTGTATAATGGCGTAAACTACACATTTAGAGTGTAGTGACACCCCAAAAACACCTCGTAACGGTGTCATTCAATGACACCCTTACGGGAATATCGACGGGAATATACTACGGGTGTGTTAAACTGCATACCGTAGAAACACCCGTTGGGTGTTTTCTTCGGATGTTACACCCCAAATAACACCCTTCGGATGTTTCTCGGGTGTACTACACCCGATGGGTGTTCTTTGGGGGTGTAACACCCGAAGAAAACACCTGACGGGTGTTTCTACAGTATGCAGTTTGACACACACCCGTAGCATACTTCCGTCGATATTCCCGTAAGGGTGTCATTGGAAGACACCTTTAAGGGTGTTATTGGAGAGTCACCTACACTCTTAAAGGGTTAGTGTAACACCCATGATACCACCCGAAAAAACATCCGTCGGGTGTTTCTTGTGGTGTAACACCCGAAGAAAACACCAGATGGGTGATTCTACGGTAATGCCGTTTGACACACACCCGTAGCATATTCCCGTCGATATTCCCGTAAGGTTGGCATTTGATGACACCGTTAACCCGCGCGGCGTAACTTTACCCCCTCGTATCTTCCGAACCAATAACCACATCGAGACGCGCAATGCGACGATCGAAATCTCTTAATTAAATGAATCGAATGTATACCGATTTTTTTCTTCAAGTTAGGTCAAATGTCAGGTCAATGTAAGGTCATATGGAAAATTCGAGTTAGTTGAGTTAATGGTTAATATTTTCAATTAAAATTATTTAATGAAGACTATCATGCACATAAAGCTCTCAAAGGTGTAATACATATCCTGCATTAAGTAGAAGTGAAAATGCATGCAAAGGTCAAGGTCAATATCAGGTCACAAAAGGTCACTGTCACCAAGAGGTCAACGAAATTATTTTTACATTTGTTTTAGGGGTTGTTTTACACGTAAAAATCGATAGCAAAATCAATTTTTATGCAAGAACAGTCAGATACAAAACTTAAAATCATAATGTTCACAATAAATGAAGCAATTTTCACAAATTGAGTTTCGCATGGGCCACCGTAAAAGCGCATCGGTGAACACCCAATTTGGTTACCTTTTCATTCAATGGCTATTAATTGTAGAGGATCGGCGGGCATATAATCACAATAAGCAGAACGCAAAATTTATTTTCCCCTCCATTATGTAAAAAAGCAATACGAGAAAAGCCCGCAATTTGATGAGGACCAAAAGTAGGGGAGAACGGGGCACGTTCTGTCACGGGGCACATTATGTCAGCGGGGTTTCCTCGTTGAGCTATCCAGAGGTTATATGTTGTTTCGTAACATATGTTATTTGTGCTGCAGTGGTCGGTACTATAAGCACACTGCTGCGACCTAGATTGGTCCAATTGGAAAAGTTTGTTTTTCAAACAGAAATCCAAACTTTTTATAAGTGAGCCTAAATTTTGGGTTTGTGGCCATTCAGATAATTGGTTATAGTGTCTTTGAAATGCTGTCAATGGGCCTATAGGAAGTCCGAGAAACATGTGCTGAGCGGTTATCTGCCCCATTCTCAGCCAATTTTCAGTACAAAAGAAAAAGTGTGACTGTGGTCGAGTGGGGCAGGTTCTGTCACCCAAATCTGGGGCGGTTCTCTCCTGAATCTGTTCATGATTCTACGTCGTATCGCTTTACAACGACCATAAAAATGATTGCCTGTTGTTTACAGATATGGTACCACTACAAGCGTAAAACGAATCGGTGGTGCGATGCAGTTCACGAGCGGCCAGAATTACGTTAACCTGCGGGGCCAGATTCTGCCCCAGAAATATCGAGAACCGCTAGGCCGATTTCGATGGAAAAACACCATTCAATTCGTCGTGACAAATCTTTCTTTTTGTACCCCGAATTTGCTTTTTTGTTCAAAAATGGCGGGACCAAGGGGCAACATATTCGAAATATTGGATGTTTTTTGAAAGGTCATTGTTAGCCATGTCATTCGACGTTTTTATGGCAAAAAGCGTTTTTTGAGCTTTCTATGGTCATGATCTTTAATGTATGAAAGGGAAAAGTTCAAAATTAAAAGTCATAGGCGTACTCAGGGACCTGATTCGTGCTGGATAACCCAAGAAAACGCAAAAATTCAGTGTTGGGATCGTATATAGCGTCATTTATACCATTGATTGTGGCGATGAATTGAAACCCTCTCTCCCCCTGCAGGACACCACAATGACCGTTCAGTGATAACAGGAAGTGCCAATGATGACAGAATGTGCCCCATAGGTGACAGACGTTCCCCGTATATGGGGCCCATAGTGGAATCCAGAAGTGGTGATTTTGACAGTTTGGGGGGGGCAAATCCCAAAAAATTTCGAATAAATTCCTGAAACTCCATTATTTCGCTTGCTTCATGTACAATAACTGATTTAAAAACAAAACTTCTCTAGTAAAAGTTGCTTAGTTTTACGAAAAACTCAGGAATGTGTCAAAATTTGCGCCGATTTTGGGTGTTTTTTTGGGGGGCATGGCCTTTGGCCCCCCCTGGATCCGCCTTGTATGGGGCACGGTTCTCGTCCAATGAGTCATCGCCACTTAATCGACCTGGCGTCGAGAACAAACTAAGATACCACTTGAACTTCTTAAAACGAGTTGAAGCTATTGATGTATGTAATAGTATGGAAAGTTATCAATTCACCAACTCTGAAAAGGTGTGCCGCCAGAGCCAATTAGCAAAAAAGTGACAGAACGTGCCCCCCGGTCTCCCCTACATAATCACATATATAAATTAAATGTCTTAAACCGCAATCGCCGATAAGTACTACCTCATTTTGGGTCAGGGTCAAACGCGAGTAAACCGTGAGATGCGCATAAAAGGTCAGCAATGCACTTTTCTAAAAAACTTGTTGTCATTTTTTTACCTAATAAAGAACCACATTAAATTGTTCTCCACCGTGTTTGTCTAGTGAGAAATTTTCAACCAGCGTTATCCAAAATAACCGGTAACATAGCCCTACCTTAGATCCACCGTTGTGAATTGCGACGTCCAAGTCCCATATCCCGCGACCTGCCGGTTTCAATTGATTTTCTGAAAGTTTTAATCTGACCTAAGCCACGCGAGCTGCTTCAACGCGTCCTGACGAGGCGAGCACGGTTACATACAAACAGTTGCTATATCTTTATTAGTAAAAAGGTTATTCGCGAAAAACTGTTAAAACCAACCACAGATGACATGCGCCAGAATTGACTACTGGGGTGACGTCATTTGTAAAAATTGGCACGTTACGGAGATAGGATAACACCCCCTGGGAGCATCCAGATGGGGGGGGGGGCAATTCCCCGCCCCATTCGGATACAGAGGAATTAGATGACCCAGGTCATTTTTAATCAGGAAATTTGACCTTCAAAAAGCTGCAGAAGGGCTCTGAAACCTGCCCAGAACGTTTCCCACCTCTAATGCAGACCGAACCCCGGTGGATGGTGCAAAACCGCAGGAGCAAGGTAGGAGCAGTGGAGCTGGAGCAGGTTGTGCTCGGCAAAACAAGTATTTCGACCTTCTTACATTTCGACAAAATAACATTCGGCAAAAAAGCAAATTATATTTTTGTCAGATGTCAAATGACATTTCGGCAAAAACACATTTTGACCTTTTGACACGTCGACAAAGAGGCATTCGGCAAAATGCATTTATTTTATCATATTTAGACAAACTGACATTGTGGCTAAAAGGCATTTCAAAATTTTCAAATGTCGACAAAACGACTTTCGGGCAAAAAAAATATATTTATTTTTTGCATTTCGACAAAATTATATTTCGACTAAATGGCATTTTGACAAAATTACATTTCGACAAAATGAAAAGTCGGCAAAAATACATCTATAGTAACATATACATTTGACACGTCGGCAAAAATGAATTTCGACAATAAGCATTTGCCATTTTGCTTTCAACATATTTACATTTCGATAAAAAGATACGTAGTCCTTCGACAAATTGTGTCCGGCAATAAGTCATTTGGCAAAACGACATTCGCCATTTTGTTCGGACACCATATCGATCATTCACATAATCAAACCAAATGCCGTGGTTCCCTGAGTATACGGCATTCTGAGATTGCATTCACGGCGTGCCGTATTTACGAGTAACGCATTCACAGTATTTGGTAAAATGTGGCCTAGGAGAGCTGTGCCGTCTCTCTGCCGGCCTTCAGAAGGCGGGTCTGTCTGCCCACAGCCCCTTGAAACTCGCTCCTGTTCTAGACGGTTCTCCGACACCAGACCCCCCCCCCCTCCCCCTCCCGCAGCTCACCAGTCACACACGGTACACACTACACACTACACAGCCCTCGCGCACCGGAGCTCTCCCCGGTGAGATGCCCACCGCTCGGCTACCGCGGTAATCTGCAGGCCAGGCGGGGTCGCGTCGGGGCGGGTCGAGGTGATTTAGGCTAGATAGAGCCTACGTGACGCCATCCCTGCTCTTTTATCCCAGTCCGGTACTTCATGGGCTATGTGAACTTGTGCTTCTCCCGTCAGCTGATCAGATGATCTCTTGTTTCTCGTCAAATGGTCACGTGCCATCGTGGCCATCGACCTGAGAGCAGAGGATCAGATGAGCAAGTCTTCAGTGAATGATTTCATACAGGTAGATTCATTCAATTCATATTGCACAGTTGTCACGAGCCAGCGCGAGGCGCTCGCTCGTCCTTACGTGGTATGTGGGAAAAAATCTGATTATTATGAGCGACCCGACCCGACCCAACCCGACCCGACCCGTGGCGACGCTTTTGAGAAGCTTATATCTTGCAACCGCCGTCCGAATTGACAACGGGCTTCTTTGCTGAGTAGCCCCATCCAATCAATCCTGTTTTAATCAGTGCCAACTCATGTGGGTGACCACCGCTGCGCGTGGCTCGTGCCGCGTGAGGGGGTGCTGAAAGGCGTTTTGTCGCAAAAAAATTCGCAACGGCTGGGCTGATTGTGTTCGAATTTGGTGTGTGGTTAGGGACCCTCAGCCGCCGCTTTTCCATTAGTCAGGGGTGAGGTGCCTCTGCACGTGCGCACATGCACACCCCTATTCTATATCTCAGGAACGGCTGAACGGATTGTGTTCGAATTTGGTGTGTGGTTAGTACTTCTCAGCCGCTGCCTTTCCGCAAGTCACGGGTGGGTGTGCTGCATGCGCACGTGCGCACATGCACACCCTTTGTGCATATCAGAAACTACTTTGAAAACATCATACATTTCCTTCGCGCTCGCTCGTTCATCGCCAACCATGGCGTTTTACTGGTTTTAGTGATGTCTTATGTTGTAATATGATATTAATACATACACACTACGCAGGTTGATGCATTTGTTTTCCTATCTACTCATTGCCGGAGACAAACGTTCACACTTTTTACGATTTGTCATTTCTTCTGCATTTAGTGTTTCCATCCGAGCTCCTTTCGAATGCAAACAATACTCATTTAGCAGGAAGGAAATATAAACATATTGAAGATCTTTACCTTACCTCATAGCAATTAGTAAGCACTATTTTTAACATGTCAAGAAGTCGTTCCTAGTAAGCAAGAGGCGCTTTAAAATGATTTGTTTTCTTCAAAGGAAAATCACAACCTTCATCTTTAACGGATCGTCAGCCTGCTGTTGGGCGCTGTAAGGAAGAAATCAGTTTATCTATGTCATATTTATCATCCTAGTGGCACCATGCCTATGCATCACAATATGACTTGCAGGCGCCGAGCCTGTCACTACCACCTAAGACCAGACACTGATTTTCCGGCTTAAACATGCATGGGGTCGGAAGCGGGGGGGGGGGGGGGCGCTTCTCCGCTACGTTTTCTGATTTTAACACTAGTGGCCGGTACTGCTCGATCGCATTACCTTGGGATCAAAATCATAATTTGAAAAAGCAAGCCCGACAAAATAATTTGTTTGCGTCCCCTGGGGGAACCCTGGACAGGGGCGGATCCAGTCGCTCGGTTTGGGGGGGGGGGGCAACTATTGGCACTGGCGGATCCAGACTCTCTCCGTGGAGGCATCTTTTTGTGGCAAAAAAAGTACCATTATTTTTTTTTCTCTCCGCAAATTTGGGCTGATTAACTTTGGCATTCGAGATTAACAAATGCACTTTTGGGCAAAAATCATTTCTTTCGGATAAAAAAACACTCTTTCGGGATTCTTTCTCGGTATTAAGCACCCTTTTCGGAGAAAAAAAGATACTTAAACACACAACAACGCGATATTCCGTAGAATATACACTAGGGTGACATTTTTTCAAAGCTTGGGATTTGTATTGGGACGCCCCTGCAAAATGTGATGTTACTAACAAAAACATCACATTTACAATTGTTTGAAAACAATATGAAGATTTAGAGGTAGCACAATGGTTTCCAAGACTACACGGTGCCTCCATTAGCCCGACATCGACTGTGGGCCTTTAACGCCTCCCTGATTAATTTTCGTAATAAATCAACAACCAATACAACAACAACTATCAACGTGAATCTTCGGGAACAACGGGAATCTTCGGTAATAAAGATGAAATGAAACTGGTACTAATGTGTTTGTCTCCTCGATACACGTCTCCAAATGTGAAACAAGACCTACTTGGGTCACCACTTGACCTTGACCTGAGTTCAAAATTATCAGTTGATCTAACCTGATCAACAAGGCTATGATTCGAAGTGCCTTGACGGCACAAACACGATGGTGTCAAAATTATTGCTTCATCTATATTCGGTAAAAAGACATTGGCAAAACATGTTGTTGTTGAAAATAGCCTTTTGACATTTAATGACCTCCGGAGCCTAAAATATTGACCCGGCCGAGCTAAACTTTTAGGGCACCTTGGTGATTGCATGCTTAATAACTATTTTTATATTTTTCATTTGTTTCTAAATATTTCCTGAGATATTTGGGGGTTTCTGAGATATTTGGGGGTTTCTGGTTTGAAGTCCTACAACTGTAAAATCTGACATTTGATGACCTCTTGCGACCTCATTATTGACCTGAACGAAAACGCGACTGAAATATTTTCTAAGCGCCTTTTGACGAGCTTTCAAAAACGGCATTTCCTTTTTTGTCTACAACCCATATGAGCCTAGTTCGAGGGGGTGGACGTCAAAACACCCCCCCCCTCCCCCGGTACGGCGAAGGTGGCGCTGAGCAGCCGTATGACACCGGTCATGTGCCGTCGATAGGTAATGCGGCACTCATCGATAGGTAATGCGGCACTCATCTGATATCAGGCGAGGCAGATCCCAAGACAAAACCGGGACTGTCATCGAGCATATCGCGCCTATCACGGATTGCAGCTGCAGTTGCGACGGACCTGTGGACGGCTGCAGATTCTGGGACAGAGCGTTAGACAGAGGGAGGACATAGAGGAGTAACACCGTCAACACCCCGCCGGAGGAGGAGCACCACTGGGAGGACTGTGGGAGGAGCAGAGGACTGTGGGAGGAGCAAAGGACTGTGCCAGGACAGGAGAGCTGTGTGAGGAGGAGAGGACTGTGCCAGGACAGGAGGGCTGTGTGAGGAGGAGAGGACTGTACCAGGACAGGAGGACTGCGTGCGGAAGGGAGGACTGTACCAGGACAGGAAGACTGCGTGAGGAGGGGAGGACTGTGCCAGGACAGGAGGACTGCGCCAGAACAGGAGGACTGTGTGAGAAAGAGAGGACATGGCAGACTGGGCCAGGGCCTTCCTACCGCTGATGCTGCTGAGTGTCGTATGTCGAACCACAGGTAGGTCAGGCCTTGGCGTTTTCCAAGGAAACAAGGAGTTATGAGGTTTGTCCCAAGTGTTTTCGTTAAAAAAAGTAATGATTTTCGTAATGTAGTCTTTGTTCAATTCAGTTTCACCCTAATTTCTAAAGGCACACTAAGGCGGTTGTTGCAGCATTTGCCAATGTCGTGAATAAAATCGCATCCATTATATGTAATAGCTTTGACTTGTCTTCTTATAAATGTATATTTTGCGAAAATAACACTATTTCTTGATATCTGTTTATGTTTCATGCATGTGGGACGTGGGTATACCTACGAAGTACATTCTATGGTTACTGATTACTGCGAAAATTAATGTGGTCGCTGACATTGTATAATCAAAATAAGTAGAGACATATTTTATGTATTTTATTTTATTTATTTATTGCATCGCCAACAGATTCATATCCACTAATAGGCGAAGTCATACGATAAAAA
>VOPJ01004623.1:0-12311 GCA_014673585.1 Semibalanus balanoides
TTTGGGATTTTAAATCTTTCACCACTGTTAAGTACTTACCATTATTTATTGTTATCATATAATTGCCAATTTTTTTTTTTAGTTTCCTATATCATTTATTAACATATTTACCTGGTTAAACATAGGTATGGTTGTCAAGTAAAAAAATAAATGGCTAGCATCATGACTAAAAAATGGTCATACCCAGGGGGGTGTCATCTGCATAGCCGCAATGGTTCCGCCATTTTGCTGCCAAATCCTTCGTGTGTCGTCAACAGGATGGTAGTTACAAGGGCTAATAGATCAATAGAAAAACGAGCCTTTTTGGATACGCAAATATTTTGCAATTGTGATCGTTGATTTAAGCATAGTTATCATCAATGGAATACAAAATGTAAGTTTTAATATGTGTGCGTAATGAGTTTTTTGCTACAACTTAATTTTTCTATAAAACGACTTCAAAAAGGACGATAAAATCTGGCAAGCAATTCTGAGTTTTTTCGAAGCATGGCGCATGCTTCTCCAATGCGATTTTCGGCGCGTTTTTCGCGAATTGTTAGGTGAAAATGTTTCAATAATCATATAATGTATGTTTCCACTTTTATTGATTTGTCATACATTGAACATTTATGTTGAAACTCAAATGAAGAATAATGTTTATTTTTGTTTTTTCTTCGAATCGGAAATCAATCAAATTCCAAAAAATGTTATCAATGTTAAATGGTAATTAAATGGTAATTTAATCATTCAGATCTCAAAAATAAATCGTGGTTCGATTATTCCCAAACAGATCGATTAGTGGATTAGTTACCAGCTGATTAGTTACCAGCATGGATTAGTTACCAGCTGATTTGTCGGTCAGTCTGTCACAATGTCAATTAGCAGTGTTTTAGCCACATTGATTTACATTGTCAGCGAAATAGTAGCATTTACGTGACGTCACAGGATGGTTAGGCATATCGCTATCCTTGAGCGACTTTGCGTCCGTGACTGTACCTAGTATATAGGGCCTTGGTCATACCCATCCATCCAATACCATTAAAAGTAAAAAAATGCATACCCAGCCCTGAACAATCGGAAGAATTTGAGTGGGCAACCCATGGGTGCACCCGATCCATGAAAACACTGCAGTTCGCGTACATCAATTTTTATTTTACGTCACTATGAAACAAGTTAGCAATTGCGTCGAAATGAGTATTACCGAATTTTAGTGGCGTCAGTACCGGCATTTTTGGTCAAAAATAGCTAAATTGTTGCCAAAATTTGGATTTTTTGGCCCACCCCCCCCAAATTCAATGAGTTTCCTACGCCCCCTGCCAGGGGGCGTCACCGATCATTCCTTGAGGGGCCTTCGGTTAAAAATGACGACAAAATGTATATCCGTTTCCGAACTTGCGTGTATTAAAGCCTCTCACGCTTTTAATTTGGATTTCCATGCTATAATAGTATTTAGTTAGGTTAGGTATTTTAGGTATTTTAGGTGGCTGATGTCCGCGTCATTTCGTTCGCGTCGCCTTTTGCGGAACTCGGCAGGCTACCTAGCTTAACATATAGCCAGCTTGGAAATTAACCCTCGCCTTACAGGGGTGGGGCCCTGATATTTTCTGAAATCACTTTTTACTCATGCGGTGCATTCTGATGAAATTTTGAGTAGCTGAGGTGACAACAATTATAAGTATGCTGGCAAAATTTCACTATAATTGATTCACAGGGGCGCAGCCAGGATTTTGCGACGGGGGGCACACCAAAGTGGGCCCCCTAGCACTGGCTGATGCCCCCCCCAAAAAAACACAGAAAAAACGTGAATTTGTTTAGTTTTTCACTCTTTTGTTTTACTCTGCATTTATTTCGGCGCCCTTTGTAATTCACTTTTTTATTGAAGGACTGTTTGTGTTTTTTTAATTGTGCCACTGCATTGCAAGACCAATTCCAGGATATAATCTGAAGGATTATTTGGCAAAAAACTAATCTATTGGAGAAGCCGCGCATGTCAGCACGCAGCTCCGACCGTTGACCGCTGTCAGTGCCCCGGGGGCACGGCTGGTTCTTACTTGAGACCACTCTAACTACATGTGATACCTACTGTTCAGCCCATAGGCATTGGCTAAGCCAATGTTTTAACCCTCGCCCTGGTGGGGGGTCATTTTGACCCCCTTTTTTCGGAATAGCTTTTTTTTCTTTTCTGTTTTTTTCGATTTTTTTTTTCTTCCGGAATAGCTTGAAAACGGCGGCGCGCAGCGCCGCCAAATTTTGCACAGCTGTTTGAAAATCAATTGCCCACACTTTGACAAAAATTTACTTCATGTCATCAGAGATCAGGTCACCAGGTCACTTTAAGTGACCTTGCCTGCCAAAATGTTTGTGATCGTGACAAAGCCACAGTTTTTGTCCGACAGATTTGAAACTTGCAGGATTTCATAAGACCATATGTACCTACAACTTGTGTATCTCGGATTTTTGTATCGGTGACCTAAGGTCAGGTCAATTTTCTGACCTCCCCATTATAAGTGAATGGGGAAATAGACAAATGCTTCCCATTCAGAAAATATGCGGTGGATCAAGCTAATTCTTTTAGAATCATGTTATTTTAGCCAGTGGCGGCGGATTCGGGGGGGGGGCAGCGGGGGCAGCCGCCCCCGCTGGCAAAATCAAGCGGGGGCAAAACTATATTTTTGCCCCCCCTCATCTTCCGTAATCGAAAAAGATATGTCCTTTGCCATACAATATACAATAATTTATATGGTAAAAATGATAAGCATTGCAAAAGTCTTAAAACAATCTTCTTCACATGGCAGTAAATTATGGTTGCTTGTCCGTGAGGAAAACGTGACACAACGCAAGCTTAAACAATATTGGCGGGAGTCATAAGCAGACGACCGATCGCTGTTTTTGGTTGTGGTCGAGTAAATACGGCCTTGGAGTGCGTTGCTTTCTTCATAAACAAGTTGGTTCTGTCAACATATTTGTAACGGCCAACGGGAAAGACTACAGATAAAGAGATCAGTAGGAATCAGTGATGAAGCGGCCTCAGTCATCCTCGGATGGATTTGTGACAAAACGGTAAGTTAAACCCATACACTGGTGGATCCAGACGGGGGCATCAAGGACCAATGCCCCCCCCCCTTCCCCAAGACGCATGAAATCGGCGCAAATTTACACATTTCTTGATGTAGGACAGCTACGCACCTTTTACTAAGGAAAACTCATTTTAAAAAGTCTATGCAATGCAGAAGGGAGCGAAATCCGATTAGTTTGTTTAATTTTGTGAAACTATTTGGGGTTGATGCCCCAAACCACCACAATTCGCCGTTTTAGATTTACCAGTGAAGCCAGTACCTAAGGAAACTAGTTGGTAAGTAAATTATCAGTTTTCACATTCCCATATCAACGAAGCTTAATTCGCACTCTTTTTCCAAATTTGACATTGTCTTTTTTGTTTACAAACACAATCGGCGCAGTCATTTTTTATATTTGTGTATATTGCGATGATTGCACATGTCCGGGTATCGCCTATCGGCGGGACAGGCGTCACCGGGCCGCCAGTCCATCGTATTCCCGAAGTGTCTTATACAAACCGGCATGCCATGCCCGCCAGCCAATAGGAGGCCGGCTGGCCGGCGCGACTGAACGGTGGCGTGGCTTGTGAGTCACACGGTGATAAGTGTTGTGTTGCCCGCCAGAGCGGAGATTGTATAATTTCGTCGTGGTCCTTTTGCCCAAGAAACAGAAATTGCAAAGTTTCTTGGCTCCAGTCATAAGCAGGTGAGTTAAGTTGACGTAAATAAAAAAACGCAAAATCAACGTTTAATTACACTAAAAAATAGTGTTCCAGCGGAGCTTTTCTCCATGGTTATGGCTGCTGACCTAACATAAAACTTGGTAAAAGATGTCTTATAGAATACACTTTATATTGTGCAATTGCACCACCTTTGAATGATTCGTCATTCGTTTGTTTATTGTCGCCTTTCCAAGGAACAGTTTTCAATAATTACCGTGATAATTACCGTGATTGTTCTTCTTTGATAGTGATGAGTTGAGTACCTAGTTATAACTTATAAATGTTCATTTTTCAGTTATAAATGTTCGTTTATAAGTATCAGCAAGGATGCAAGACTATATTAAGTTGGGGGACAGCCCCCTCCTCACCAGGGGCGTAGCCAGGATCTGGCCAAGGGGGTCCCGACCTGATTCCAGGGGCCCTTGGCGCTCAGAGGGGCCCTACAAAACGACAATTGTGTAGAGGCGTTGCTTATTGCCACTCAGTCTGTATGACATCAGTTAGCGCACTTGTTTAAAAAAAAAATTAGCAACGATATCGTGGCGCAGTGAAACAGCCTTTTGTCGGGCTGGATTTTGCCAGGCCAAGCAGGTCCATCAGTGGTGGCGGAAGCATTTTCGGATGGGGGTCAAGAAACCTAGGGCGCCCCTCGCTGCAAGCGACCCCATTAAAAAAATGTTCACAGTTATTTTCCTCGTATTAGACCCACAATATTTTGTCAGTTGAAACGCCTTTCTGGGCGATGACCGAGCTTGACGCGCTCTGGTCAGTGGCGTATTTAGAAAATCGCCAAGGGGGGGGGCAAGCCCTCAAAGGGGCCCAAAACCACGCATGAGGGCGCCTGTCAGGAAAAAAATGCTGGAACGCGGGGGGGGTAGGCTCCGATAAATTTCCGAGGCGCTATGATTTACCAAATTTAGTACTTGTCCCTCCCAAAATATCCTTCAAAGGCGCGTAGAGGGCGGATCCAGCCGGCCGGTTTGCGCGGGAGGTGGAAAACGGTTTTTAGGCTGATGCCTAATACCTACCCCCCCAATTTCGGTAATTTCTCAACCGGATTTGGTCTACTTTTTATTTTAGCACCACAGGATTTCTATTTTAATTTTTTCCCGGTTTTTTTTTTCTCGACTTCCTTGGTTATCCGAAAAGGCTTGCAGTTTTGTATTTTCCGACATTGCCTTACCAGTACCAGAGCAAAGCTTAATTTCAATTGGTCAACTGTTCCCAAGTGGGTGTCGGCCGAATAATTTTTGAGGTGGGGGGTGGGCTGACAAACTAACGCAAAAAATGAAAACCCATTTTTATGCGTGTATTGTAAGACTATTTTCGCAGAATTGATTAACTGCTGGTTTCCTCTGATATTAAAATATTAGGTATTTGTGTGATTTTAGTCAGGCCCATAGGCGACGCATAAATTTTTTACGGGGTTTGTCACTTGTAAAACCAAGGAAACATAGTCAGTTCGCCTCAGAAGAGGAAAAAAGCTAAACATGCCTATTCATTCAATTCACCGTTACATGAAGACCCGAAGACGATGGCCCGATGGCTTTGTTATGGAGACGATGGGCGACCGATGTGACGCCGCGGAAGGGGCGAAAAAGTTTAGTTTTTAGGTCGTGGAAAAACGACAATTTAATATTTGGAACCAGACTCAGATAATCCCTATGCCTTGTTGCACATTCCGTTTGATAAAAAATATTTAAATTAAGGTAGTTTTATTAAATATATCCTCGGGCTACTAAATTACGAGACCGGTGGTAGTAAAGTGCTTAATAACTTATGTGATATGGATATAATAATTAACTGTATACAAAAAAAGATTCTTCCCTCGATCCATACCAGATTCACTTACTTGAACCTAACATCAATGTACGGATGGTGGAAAAACATACATCTGATCTGAACCCTGAACAACCTGTCCCTAGAAGGTCTTCCAAAATGTACCGCCGTCTCAGTCCAAAAAATGGTCAGCATCTCTTTGTTTAAAAATGCGCATATCAAATCCACTTCCAAATGCACAAGACCAATTTGGCATCATAAGATAGTAGTGCCCGAGTGTGGACTGTCAGTACGTTCACTGTGGCCGCCGCCTTATTGGCTTTATATTGCGCTTTCAAACGCCGGTGTTCGACATGCCGCGATCTGCCTGTCAAAAATCGCAACTCTCTCCAAACCCCTTGGGGCTCGCTGGAACAGCTGAGGCGACCATTTCATCCGAACCGACTTCCACTGACCATCTGCCCCAACCGACCGTTGTACCGACTAACACCCCAATACCGATCACCTCTTCGACCCAAGACAGTCCATGGCTGACACAACCGCTTCGCTCAATATGAGATGACAACATCTTTTTTATCATCAACAGACAACACCCGAGCCGGTGTTATCGGGACGGCTGCACCTGGTGGACCCAATGATGGCTGACGGCGGCACGACTCGGACCGCGGGCGACCGAGTACATCGGGCCATGTCCAGGGCACGGCTGCTGTGACGCCGGAAGGCTGACGTGACACGAGGTCACTGACGCCACGCCACGTCACACGTCAGCAGCTGTGCGCCCCGTCGCCGGTCTGAAGTCCATCCTCCGCTGCCGTTAGCATCACCACCGACTACCAAAGCGCCACCTATAACAACTGGCTACTCTGCGCATCTCTTCTTACCCGCTGCACACATAATCCGGACATAAATGGGCATATCAATACGCCATTCATAAGACAAGACAAGAGTGAGTCTGCGTGGACAGTTATGTGTGCGAAGACGTGGTGAAAGAGAGATCGTGATTATGAAAAGGACTGAAACGTGGTGTGAACAGAGACTGTTTAAACGAGAGACTGTATGAGTGATAACGTGGTGATCATGACGAGATGAACTCGTTGAAAAAGTGCAAGTACACATAGGACCTGAACATATGTCGGGAAATGTGTAAGTGTCGGTCGGTACAAACTTCGAAATTCAACGAGACCTTCATCAGACGTTTAACTTTGGGGAAAATGGGGCAGGGTAATAGTGTTGACTTTATGTTCTTTGAAAGTGTATATGTGTTTTTCGAAAGTGTATGTGTGTTTTTCGAAAGTGTATGTGTGTTTTGGAAAGTGTATGTGTGTTCTTTGAATGTTTGGCAAAATTGTTATTTTAGTAGTACTTGTATGTCTTAGTAGGGTTCACGTGACCGACATCGATTCGCAGAAAATTCCTTAAATTGCATGAAATTCCTGCATAAGGACCCGCGTTGTGGTGTAACAAAGTTAGTAGTTATGACCTGGCCGTGATTTATTTTAACTTATTTGGTATTGAACTGCCAGCCGGAGTTCGGACACGTGTGCCTCAAAGTGTGATTGGTAGAATATTATGTCATATGACCTTGGCCGGCGGCTGGCGGCCGGTGGTGTGCGGCGGCGGGCCGGGGGGACTCAGTTCGGCCTAGGCGCTAAAGGCAAGCGGTCACTGTGACCTCGGCCGCGGTTGTTTGTATATATGGAGGAACTTTGAGAGAGTGTGGCGTGACTGAAGAGTTAGTGAGTGAGAGTAACTGAGTACATGCAATATAGCGTACAAGGAACTAAAGACTCTAACTGGGAGCTGGAAATGGACTGAGACCGAAAGACCGAATTGAACGATCGAAATCAACACAACTTCATTACAGGCGGCACTGATCGCCGAGCATGGAATGGCCGCGTCACTCTGTCCAATCGACCGGCCGGCCACGTCCCGGCGGCACTGATCGCCGAGCATGGAATGGCTGCGTCACTCTGCCCAACCGACCGGCCAGCCACGTCCCGGCGGCACTGATCGCCGAGCATGGAATGGCCGCGTCACTCTGCCCAACCGACCGGCCATCACGTCCTGGTCGGCACTGATCGCCGAGAATGGAATGGGCCGCGTCTCACTCCTGTGGCCCAAACGACCTGCCGGCCTCAACAGTCACCGGCGGCACTGATCGCCGGTGAGCACTCAGGGTCCGCGTGCGATCTCTCTTGTCCCAAACTATCGTGCAGGGCAAACGCTCCGTAGCTGAACTACAATACGACCGTGCATGGATAGCATGGCCGCGCTGTCCACTCTGTCCAATCCGCCGGCTAGACGGCCACGTCCGGCGGCACTGATCGCCGAGCATGGATGGCTGCTCACTCTTTGTCCCAGAGCCCGACCCGTGGCTCTAGGTGCCACGTCTACGGGCGTCACTGTATCGTGACCGAGAGAGACGATCATGGAATGGCCGCGTCACTCTGCCCAACCGACCGGCCGGCCACGTCCCGGCGGCACTGATCGCCGAACACGACTACGTGCCTCTCCTCTGCGGGTGGGTCACACGGTGCCGACTTCCGACAGTAGCAGCCGCAGAAATCACCGGCTGCCGCGCACGTGCGGCCGGCTGATGACGCGGCAAAAACGACGCAGCGCTGCACCGCGCCGCACCACGCCGCCGCGCCGGGAGATGCGACACGGGTCGGACTGATAAGGCTGACATAGCGGTCAGCTGATCCTAGCCTAGATCCCGATCCCGGAAATGCATGAAATCAAAAAATTCAGACAAAATTTATAGCAGACAAAATGACCAGCAGTACATCAGTCAGCGAACTGGCGATTCAGCAGTCAACCAGCCGGCAGTTCAGCAGTCAACTGGCCGGCAGTCCAGACAGCTGGTCGGCAATTCAGACAGCTGGCCGGCAGTTCAGACAGCTGGCCGGCAGTCCAGACAGCTGGCCGGCAGTCAGACAGCTGGCGGGCAGTCCAGACAGCTGGCCGGCAGTCCAGTACAGCTGGTCGGCAATTTCAGACAGCTGTCGGCAGTTCAGACAGCTGACCGCAAGTTCATACAGCTTGGCCGGCAGTCCAGACAAACTGGCCGGCAGTCCAGACAGCTGGTCGGCATGTCAGACACACAGCTGGCCGGCAGTCCAGACAGCTGGCGCGCCAAAACACGCTGGCCGGCAGTCCAGACACTTCGGCCGGCAGTTCAGACAGCTGGTCGGCAGTCCAAGAACAGCTGGCCCGGCAAGTCCATGACAGTGGTCGGCAAGTCCAGACAGCCTTGGCGGCAGTCCAGACAGCTGTCCGGCAGTGTCAGACAAGCTGGCCCGCAGTTAAGACAGCTGGCCGGCAAGATCCAGACAGCATGGCCGGCCAGTCCAGACAGCGGGTCGGCATTCAGACAGGCTGGCCGGCAGCTCTGTCAGACAGCCTGTCGCGGCAGTCCAGACAGCTGGCCGGAAGTCCAGACAGCTGGTCGGCAGTTCAGACAGCTGGCCGGCAGTTCACGACAGCTGGCGCGGCAAGTCCAGACAGCTGGCCGGCAGTTCCACGGGACAGCTGGCCCGTTTTCATTTCAGACAGCCTGGTCCGGCAGTCAGACAGCTGGCCGGCAGTCAGACAGCTGGTCGGCAAGTTCAGACAGCGAGCGCTGGCCGGCAGTCCAGAACAGATGGCCGGCAGTCCAGACAGCTGGCCGGAACAGTCCAGACAGCTGGCCCGGCAGTCCAGACAGCTGGCCGGCGTCAGACAGCTGGCGCGACGCGCCAGACAGCTGGCCGGCAGTCCAGACAGCTGGCCGGCAGTTCAGACAGGCTGGCCGGCAGTCCAGACAGAGCTGGCCGGCAGTTCAGAAGCTGGCCGGCAGTCCAGAACAGCTTGGCGCGGTCAGTCCGAACAGCTGCCCGCCAGTCCAGACAGCTGCCGGACAGTCAGACAGCTGGTCCGGCAGTTCCAGACAGCTGGCCCCGGCAGTCCAGACAGCTAGGCCGGCCAATTGCAGACAGCTGGCGGCAGTGCCAGACAGCTGGCCGGCAGTCAGACAGCTTGGTCGGCATGTCCAGACACTGATCTGGCCGGCAGTCGCCACGGGACAAGCTTGGCCGGCAATTCTAGACAGCTGCCGGAGCAGTCCAGAGCAGCGGGCGCGGCAGTTCAGTACCAGCTGGCCGGCAATGTTCAGACGCTGGCCGGCAGTCCAGAACAGCGGCCGCAGTCCAGACAGCGGACACGGCAGTCCACGGACAGCTGGTTCGCAGTCCGAGACAGCTGGCACGGCAGTCCAGACAGCTGGCCGGCAGTCCAGACAGCTGGCCGGCAGTCCAGACAGCTGGTCGGCAGTCCAGACAGCTGTCCGGCAGTCCAGACAGCTGGTCGGCAGTCCAGACAGCTGTCCGGCAGTCCAGACAGCTGGCCGGCAGTCCGGCCGCTAGGCATTGAGTTGTGATTGTTCCTTACGGCATTGTTTCCACTTAGAGCTTAATATGCTTCAGGGACTCGTCCAAGGAAATGGACAAGTTGCAGGTTACCTAACCCCCTGTTTTTATGTAATTGATTGAACGCAATTTAATTTAAACTATTTTAAAAATTGTAAATTTAACATAAATTCCCCTGAATTATCAGGATTTTAAATAGTTAAGAATATTTACGTAATTTACGATTCTGCTCTCTGATTGGTCGTGACGCAATTTAGCAATAGTTCAGGCGCAATGCTACCTGAGTTAGTTTTTAGCAGTTCAGATGACACATTGAATTTTTAAAATAGAGGTTCAACGCAAAATTCAGCTTAATCGCGTGGAAATCAAAGCACGTGATCTGGCTTATTCAAGCAGATATCGCTCATTTGAAATCATGCAACTTTACTGAAACAAACACAAATAAATTGTGGGAATTCTACGTGACCATTCAATAATCTTAACGGCAGCTCAAAGGCATTTTAAACGGATTGCTACAGCCAAATGAGATGAAGGATGATCTAGATTTTTCCATACAAGCCTCCTGGCACCGGCGAAGACGCTATTTTTCAGACATGCCCATTGAGGCACGATCGATTTTGCAAGTATTTTTTCTGGGGCGTGGTTTAGTGAGGCAGCATCTGGATTTGAGCCCACTTACAGCTTTCTGTGGAGAATATAGACGAGTAATAGGTTGTTTAGAAGAATCTGCATACGACAGGAAGCACTAAAGACAGCCATGGGAACTGCAGGCGGACCCTCCCTGCGGCAGGTGCCGTCAGCAGCTTGGTGGGTTTGAGGTGGAGGGGCAGAGCTGTGCCTTCAGCCGAAAACGGGAGCCTATCTCGAACATGTGGCTGCTAGAGGATATTACGATGACGCTTTGGTGTTGTGAACTTTACACAGCATAAATCTCCATGATTTCTGATAGTTTGTGTGGAGCAGAAAGTATAGTTTAACCATTTATTTATTTGCCACGGGAATTTTGGGAAATAACATGCTTTCCATAGGGGATGCGCATATTTATATTGCTTATTTTTTGACGTCACCACATCCAGTGCTTCTATAAATAATAAACTGTTAATGCAACATCATCTCTGAATATTGGTCTGTATGCAAAATGATGTGTATCACGTTGATCAACACATTTTTCTTATTATTTTACACACATTCACCAAACAACCTGCAACTTGTCCATTTGACTGGTGGGGCTGAAGTGAAGCTCAATAGTCAATGCATACTAGTGCTGTCATTTTCCTAAACTGACCATATCTAAACTGACCATATCTAAACTGACCAATTTTCCTGACCAAGACCAATCCGATACCGAACAGGAGGCATTTTGATTGACCAAATACAGACCAAGCTGTGTTTAAAGGGAATGTTTCACATTAACATAAGATTTGAGTTGAGATGGCCAAGTTGTTGAATTCCATTGAAATTAGTATTGTAGAATTAGAAAAAACTCAACAGAGTCTAATGAAAAGTAAATTTGAGTTTGGTTTTGACATTGCAAAAATAAGGCCCTAGTGTAATTTAGGGTTAGGCTTAAAACCGATGTCGTCATCCCTTTTTTATCAAATGTTGAATGAAAGTAGACTTGTTTTACATTTGGCTATACATTTAGCCATACCTAGTCATCATTTGCGCGTGAAGTTTTTTTTTATATTTTTCAAAGATTCTTCATATGACGTCATCGCCCAAATACTAAAACTTAGTTTTTAGGAATGATTGGAGCACTTTTTGTGAGAACTAATGTCGAATCGTGGTAGGCAGGCAATTAGACTTCATATTTTGCACCACAAGCGGCGTACATCGGACAACTTTCAGAGAAGTGAAACATTCCCTTTAAGCCCAAAATATCCAAAATTTGACAAATTTTCCAGTTGTACACTTATTAGTTTATTTGGTGTCAACTGTCAATATAGGTACATTTGATAAGACATATGTCACATGTGTTTTGATTGCTTGAAAAATGTAATCATCGGGATTGCAGTAGTCAGTTTTTACATATGTTACCAGTAACTCTCATAAAATGTAAATACAAAATTAAAATAAAGGCATGAAGTTGGTGAGGCACTGACACAGCAACCTTTAAGTTGGTGAGGCACTGCCACAGCAACCTTTAAGTTGGTGTGGCCAGCCATGGCCAGGGGCGGCGTCACCAGGGGGACGTGGGGGACGCGTCCCCCCCTCTATCCTCAGATTGGGGGTACAGTACCCCCTATCCTAACAACCTTTCTCTGGAAAAATGTCACCCCGTGAAGAATGTAGATACTTTCCTTCACTTTTTTTTATAAATAACATATTTCCAATCTAAATCGAATTTGGTGACATTGCATACCTACATA
>VOPJ01004624.1:0-11691 GCA_014673585.1 Semibalanus balanoides
AGTGACCTCCCAGGTCAAATGTATGATCTAAAATCGACTACGTTAGAAAATAGCGGGTTTGCTCTGTCCGTTGTAATGATTTAAGTGATGATTATAAAACGATTTGGTTAGCGTCAAAATGTTGGTCATTCAATTAGCTATCTGAACATACATCGATTTTTAGGTCTGGGTTAGTTAATGAACTCCTAGGAACGAAAGTCGTCACCATAGATCAAAATTGCAATGAGAGATTAGCATTAGCAACCTCGGCTCGATCACGTCCGAAAAAACGGTCAGAAAACCTCAAAATTAGAATGTTTTTAACCCGCGCCCCACTGGGCCTCTGCATTTCCTTCGCACGACTGGGGGAGGGGTTGAACACCCTCCTCTAACTCGGCTCCTATGGTACATTGACCAAAACATAAATCCTTGTTCGAACCGTTATAAAAAATCATTTGGAAACTATTTATACGTTTTTTTCTCGCTCACGTCAAAACTCAGGTCACCTGACGTCATCGAAGGTCAAATTTTCCAGTTTTAGGACATCGCTCCAGAAACCCCCAAATATCTCGGAAAGCTGATGCATCTAGAAACAAACGTTAAAAATCACTTGCTAGCCATTTAAATCTTCAATCACTCAGGCTCTGAAAATGTGACCTCAGGTCAACTGTTTAGGTCTAAGGTCATTAAGTCCAAATATGCTGATTTTTGGCAAAACATACTTTTGGTAATAAATTCTTACCTAAAAAGATAAAAGAAATGACTGTTCCATCTGTTGCCTCGTCAAGGCACTTTGAAATATGTAAATTTGATCAGTTAGTCTCAACTAAAAATTAACCCCAGTCAAGGTCAAGTGGTGACCCAAGTAGGTATGGGTGCATACAGGAGATGTGTCTTGACGAGACAACACATTGGTGAAAGGTTACGCTTCTTATCTTCATTATGTTTAGAGTTATTGACGAAAGTTGTTCGTGACCTCGGATGACCTCAGATGACCCCGTTAGGGTCCCTGAAAAAACCTGCACTTGGATCATACAATAATATCTATTATAACATTGTCCCAGAGAAAAGGACTGAATATCGTCGAAAAAGAAAGCCTTTGGAAATTTACCGTTGACTTGTAATGGAGGCACAAATTGACCCGACCTCATGTCATGATATTTAAAATTCCGAGATACACTTTGTAATACTTGATGACTTGAGTCATCTAAAAGTTTTATATCGATCCGTAGAAACTGGGGCATGGCACGACCGCAAACCTTTGGGTAGTGGGCTCACTTGACCTGACCTTGTTACCTTTGCTAACCCGATACGAACTTAAATTTTTCTCAAAATGTGCGGAAGATCAATATTAATTATTCCAATTTGCGCCGCATGCGCCACCGTTTTATTCCGTTATTCTTGATAAGAACAGGAGGGGGTGTTCAAACACCCCCCCCAGTGGGGCGCGGGTAAATGTAAATAAAAGTGCATTTTCCCAGGCCAGTTTTTGCTACTGAATACAAAAAAGTATTTATTTGTTCGTATCTGTTAAAAAAAGTTAAATAAAAAATTACGTCATAAGTTTCTTACACTTAGGAAGCTAACTCATGACGTCATTTCTTATAACGTCATTTTTATTTAGGAGGGTTAATGTAATTCAGTCAAAAATAAAGGTATTGCTTTGAAATTCGGTTTTGGCATTTTTCAAACTCAGTTCTTTCATATATATTCCGTTTCTTAAGTCGAATGTAACCCAGGTGATGCAATAACATTCGCCGAAAAGATCTACTTAATATCTGTCACGGTTTGACATTGACAATTAAAAAATTGCAAAAAAACAGCACTCCGAAAGGTGCCGTTTAACGTCCAGCCCAGGTTCGATATTTGCACAGCACATTGTGGCCGAACCACAAGAGCTACGGACTGAATCCAACGCTAAAATAATCGCACGCACTCGGTCTAACGTTTTGCACGTCGATCTGACCTCTAAAGGTCACCAATTGACCTAAAGTAATTTGGGGGCTCATCCGCCCGTACCATTGCACAGCGCACACTTGGTGTTCAAAAATAATTTCAAAAATTCAAAAGCATGTTTAAATGTGATCCAGGTGATGCACTAATATTCACTGAAAACATCTACTTGATATCTATTACGGTTTGACTTGACAATTGAAAAAGTGAAAAAACGACTCTCTGAGAAGTGCCATTTAACGTCCAGCCCAGGCTCGATATTTGCACAGCACATTGTGGCCGAACCAGAAGAGCTACGCGTAACTCAATCCACGCAAAAATAACCGCACACACTCGGCCTTACGTTTCGCTCATCGATCTGACCTCTAAAGGTCATCAATCAAGTAGTTGTTTACGGTGAATGTTATTGCATCACCTGGGTCACATTTCGACATGCTTTTGAATTGGTGAAATTATTTCTGAATACCAGTTATGCTATGCGCTGTGCAATGGTACCGGCGGCTGAGCCCCCAAATTACCTTAGGTCAATCGGTGACCCTTAGAGGTCAGATCGATGCGTGAAACGTAATACCGAGTGTGTGCGATTATTTTAGCGTTGGATTCAGTCCCGTAGCTCTTCTGGGTAGGTCACAATGTGCTGCTCAAAATTTGATTTCGTGACCTTGCTTGACCTCTGGAGGTCAAACCGCTAGGAATAACATTGAATGTTGCGAGGTGTGGAATTTTGGAGTCCTAGCGGATACGCTGTGCAAAGCTCAGCTCGATCGAAGGTGACTCGAACCTGGGCCGAACCTGGGCTGCACCTCTAGGAGTGTCGTTTGTTTGCGCTTTTTTAATTCTCAAGGTCGAACGGTAATTGCTATCAAGTAGGAGTTTTCAGTGGATGTTAGTGCATCACATGGGTCGGATTTCGCTTTGCTTGTAAATTTGTGAAATTATTTCTGTATACCAGGTATGCGCTGTGCAATGGTACCGGCGGCTGAGCCCTCAAATGACCTTAGGTCAAATGGTGACTTTTAGAGGTCAGGTCAATGTTTGAAACGTAAGACCGATTGTGTGCGAGTATTTTAGCGTTGGATTCATTCCTGTATCTTTACTGGGTAGGCTACAATGTGCTGTGCAAATTTTAACTTCGTGACCTTGCTTGACCTCTGGAGGTCAAACCACTGGGAGTGACACCGAATGCTTCTAGGTGTGGACTAATGGAGACTTGTGGACATTCACTTCAAATTTCAGCTCGATCGGATGTGTCCCGAACCTGGGCTGAACCTGGGCTGAACCGGGGCTGAACCGGGGCTGAACCGGGGCTGAACCGGGGCTGAAACTGGGCTAAACCTGGGCTGTCTTGATGGACATTTCGACAGCTATATCAGTTGTTGCTTCATTTGAGTCGAATGGAAACTTCCGAAGATCCATAAGAGAGCAATCAGAGTTGAGCTCGGGCCATGAAAGTGTTCGTCACATACATGACTGCACACTCAGGCCGCCCATCGACCGACGCCCCCCCCCAGCGTCTCAGGGCCAGCGATGCGGGCCAGCAAAGGGACTTCGATGGCCCGCATCGAACAGCGCACATATCTCCGAAACAAACCTACATTGAACCAACAGCGCCGGAAAAAGAAGCCGCACATATCTTAACTGCAGAACGACACCCGCCCGGTTGCCGCAAAAGCTCGCGTGACCCAAATATTCGCCGTGCATTAAGTTATAGTGTCATGCTAATGTGAAAAGTGAGTTTGGTTGTTAGCCCCACTAGTGGCAGGGGCAGATTCTGACCCCTCAGGTTTTTCGCACATATATCTAAAACGGCTGGAATCAGGTCCATGCAATTTCGGGAGCTGTATTAGAATTAAAGATCCACGGTATGGAGTGAAAATGTGGGGTTCTTATCCTGAACAGAAGTTGTTCCAAGGCCCGTTTTTTATATTTATTCGCCGACATTTGGCGATAATACGGAGAGGCGATCTTCACGGCTTCTTTCTAACTGCCTCAAGTATGAATGAGTTTCATTGGCTTACGTTGATTGTTCAGCAAGTGAAAAATAAGTTGATGTTAATGAAGTATGCACTACAAAATACATATTTCACGGCCGGTTTCAGGGCCATGAAAAGGAGAGGTTTTCAGTAAGTATAAGACGCTTGGCTGGCAGTCAATAGAGTGATGTAAGGGGCATTTACAGCTATGAGGATGCAATTTAAGATCGCTTTCCTCCTATTCCATAATATTTTGCTATAATTTATGACCTATATAGTTGCAGGGGTGAATACACTTTTGAGTTTTTGAAGGTCATAGCAATGATCTAGCGTCACCAGATTTGAACCATCTTAATCAATCGCATACTACGAATCGACTGATGCCTTTGGAAATAAAATCTGTCCAGCCATTCGTATTGAGTTGCAGGTTGGGTGCAATACCATTTTTTCGACTTTTAAAGGTCAAAACGATGATCTAGGGCAGCGGTTCCCAAACGGTGGATCATGACCTCATTTGGGGTAACGGAGCCATTCTGCGGGGGTAACGAAGGCCTGTGAAGTTAAGAACCATAAATGTTCCGCGAGACAGCTTTGATGCAGCCCTCAGCTAAAACATACTCAGACAATATGACAGCTGCACAGAACGCACTTATTTCTTTTATCACCTATTTTATCTCATTACATGTGCGCTCTCAGTCTTTGCTTGTATTGCGAGTTGCGACGCTTCGATAAAATTGTGCAAACAAGTGTAGCCAACACATTGGGAAACAATTAACGCTATTTCGTATACATCTGTATAAACTTTGAAGGGGCTAGTGGATCCAAGGGGGCGGCAGGGCTTTAGCCCCCCAAATTCGCCTTAAATCGGTGAAATTTGACACATTTTCCAAAGCAGATGGAAATATAATGAATTTTGACAAAGGCATGTTTGCTTTAAACCATTTAATAAGGTACAATCTAGGGCAAATGTTCTGTCCACTTCATCACCTCAACCGATGACAAGGATGTTCCCGGTGAATAAATCCCTTCGTGAAGACGCGCTTAGTAGCAGTACGTTCCAGTGCTCTATTCCGATAATAAATCACTCCCATATTCTGAGCGATGTTTGTTTTTCGTCTGACGGAAGCTAACGTAGAAAGTATTCCTTTAAAAGCTTTGGTTAAGCACCGTTTAGTTCAATGTCAAATTTGTCCTATCGGTGCTGTTTGTCTCGGCTGATTACATGCAGTGAAATCTATTGAAAACTAATTTTTGCCCCTCGCCCCTGCTACCGGGGGAGAGGGCTAGAGTAATTGCATTGGATACAACTGGCGTGCAGCGCCGACAGACAAGGGTCAGAAACAGCGACAGAACTTTTGCCACGGAAGAACATTTTACCCTAGACTCGTACAAAGGAAGTCAAATTCTATTAGTTTTCCAAATTTGTTAAAACTTTTTATATTCAGCCCCTCCAAATCTGGCCTGAGCCCACGTTCCTGGATCCGCCAGTGGAGGGCTGGGGTAAATGGCCATTTGGACTGCCTGAAATGGGGTAATTGTTGTCGGGGAGAGCTGGGAAACCACTGTCTGGTCATCAGTGTTTGCAACAGGTTATAACTACTCTCTTGAAGTCGTTGGTGCTTGAAAGAAAAATTTGCCCGCCGTTCCTGAATTGACAAGATGGCTGCATATCCTGTTGATCTTTTGATAGTCTATAAGTGAGTCTATGGGTCGACCCAGCTGTTTGAAGCGGCTTATTAGATCGCAACACTCGCGATCCTTTGATTAATGGTTTCCTTCGGCAACTACATATGTGTCTGTCCGTTCCTGGATGATCGCATGATGTTTAGCTGCAATATTGCTTCTAAATTATGTTATTTGTGTACTTTTTTTTGAGAAGGCTCCATCTACTTGATTCGCAGCACGTTCATTTGTGGAACCATAAGGATGTACCTCTGAATAGATTCTTAAATTAATTCTTCATTACTTTAGCGTGCATATGTGGTGCCTATTAGGCGAAGGAAGATGTATTTTTCATGTTGAGCCCGGATGATCCCGGACGTTGGCAGATATATATTATCCCACTGTTCTGGTGGGGGTTGTGGTTGCAAGTTTTTATGCAAAGTCAATGATTAGCGGGCGCCGTTGCACCCAGGCCGGCGCGGAGGTCCAGCAAGATCTCTACGGTCCGGGGCGGGCGTGAGAGGGGGGGGCGCTACCACTACAGCCAAAAACAGTGAGGAAGCGGCTCGAGGGCGGCCGCCGCACACTACGACCCGGCGCGCGCCTCGGAAATATTCCGCGGCGAACATGAAGTCCCGGCTTCAGGGGGTGAGGGCGTCACTCAGGGGGCGCAAAGCACAGCGGTTCTCACTGTGAGAATCGCGCACCTGGTGAGATACAATAATATACGGTCCAATATTCAACTAGATTTGCCATGTGCAGGATAAGTTTTGGCAAGTGTAGGATTTAACAAAATACCGAAAATATCCGGTACAGAAGCCGGATTTTAGAGAAGTCGGCGCTTGAGGAAGAAAACAAAAATCGAGAGAGGTTTCAGTGTTGCAGTTACTTTGAACGCGCGCAAGAGTCCCGCCGTGTTTAACGTGCCCTCATGCATACCATGTCTGATGCGTTTCTCGCGTTTCCATATTCAATTCACGCAGTTGTTCCGGGTTGTCTCCATCGTGAGCTTTCCAGAGTAGTGCTCGCGCCGTTTCTGCGCGCTTAGAGTGATTCGACCTTCCCCTGGTCAATAGGAGCAATCTCCACGCCGTAAGCATTCCACGAACGGATGTGTGTTGGCTAAAGGCTTATACTGAGGTTGTCCATTCGTGTAGTGACTCTAGTAGGTACATACGTACTATCTAAAAAATAGTATTGGAACTTAATTGGACAATATAACGACAGCAAGATAGTTTAAGTTTTGAGCATTCCTGATTTACTACGTATGTATCTACATACATCGTTACTATTTTATATATACAAAATATATTATTGGACTTGTTTTGTATTTCTCATTCGTCGACATCATTTGAAATTATATTTAATGCTCAAAATGTGTAAAACCGTTAGGCATACCTCATACATCAATTTTATTTTTCAACTCAAAATTGCACGTATCCTGAAACAAGTCTTGTTAATTATTAATTGTCGATCATGAGAACAATATGCAGAAGTGCACATATGATTAAGACATAATCGTTTGCTGCTCACATGGTAGACATCAAGCGTGCTTTGACGTTCATATGACCTTTCTATGAAATGTACATAATCTGTGCGAATGAGGCTTGAACACATATCGTGAACACATAACACTTAACCGAAGCACAACGTAACAAAGACACAACAGATATCGGGCGTTGGTTTGTCTGCCCGTCATCACATGGCTCAGCTCTTCACCGGATGAACACTAACCACTTTGAACTTCAATATGGAGAAGAATGACATCCAGTATGATAATCCACTCGAGTCACCCTCTGAACTCTGCTTTGAAGTCACACACGTTATGACACTGGAATACGGCGAACGATCTCACGGTCCTGCCCAGCACGCCAACACACGAAGAACATCAACTCCATCACTCCCAGTGCAGCAGCGCACGATGCATGATGCCATCGTCAAGGTAATCGCACGATTAAACATCAACCCCGTCCTATTCGGCGCCAACACCATGCCTGGCTCACGGGTCTGACTCTGCGAACAGCTCACTGCGTGCCACCCCATGCAGGGACCGCACCGGGGCCGGGCACCACACAGCCAACGCGCCTCTACACCCTCACACGGACCACTGCATCGCAACACAGATGTGAAACATCGACCATGATACGCGCCCGGGATCGCTGTTACACGGGTCGCTGCACTCTTGATCTCTTTACACTGGATCGATGATGTTCACCGTGTCTCTTCACACGAGCTGCTGCCTTGGACACCGCACGACACAACAACTTTCCCCGACACCACCCGCGTTCTCTCTCTCCTCTTTCCGAATGCGTCACAGGCGGGACCAAAACACTCCTCCACCCTCTTGATCAAACGTCTTCAGCGCAGATGCTGATAACCTTCTTCTCCAGCACAGAAGCCATCTTCAGCACAGCAAAGTGGAGGCAGCCACCTCCCCTTTTAACAGACCACCCGCACCACTCTATCATCAAAGTTCCGCCACAGTCACCCCAGTGCGTCCACCTCCCCTCATATGGACGCCTCGAGCGGCACCCGCTGGTAGTGTGTGCCGTTCTCCAGCAGAATGCACGCCCGTCCCGCCGCCCAGCCGTTCTCCCCCACACCCTCGGACGTCGTCAGCTCGGTCGGCTCGCGGCGCGTGTGCGTGCCTCGCCACTCCCTCTCCGGCATCACCGGCGACCACGAGCTCGGACAGTTGCCCTCGCTCTTGGAGAGTCCGTGGCGGTGCCGTGCGCAGCCGCCGCCGCCCAGCTCGCTCTGGCTGCGGGCGTGCGCCGGCTCGGACCGGCTGCGGGGAGAGCTGGCGCCGGGGCAGTGTACACAGCACAGCTGCACACCTGGCTCTGGCGGTGGTGGCAGTGGCGCCAGCTCGGCCAGCGATCCGGCCGCGGCCGCCGCCGCCGCCGAGCTGCCCCGTTCCGAGCTGCCGCTCTGTCGGAACACCACCAGCATCTTGTTGGAGGCGCGCCGCGCCGGCCGCCGCCGCCGTCGGCAGCACAGGTTCTCACGGAACGCCACGCGGAACCGCTTCGACATGACGTTGTAGAGCACCGGGTTGATGGCCGAGTTGAAGTAGTACAGCACGCCTGGAGAGAAGGAAGAGTGTTAGAGTGGTGGTGGTGTGTGTGGGGGGTGGGGGGTGGGGGGGAGGGGTTTGATACGGGAATGGTGCTGGAAAGCCACATGCATAGAGGTCTCTTCTCTTTCGGGCATTGTGGCTACCCGCCCGCGCCCGCCAACCCCCTTCACACTTACCCACCACTACCCCCGCGACCCATATAGGCTGTCAGCTGCCTGACCTGGGCTCTGATCCGAGATACCTCAAATTTGGAATCAAGATTCTGACAACGATAGCGGCAATGCAGCACTAACATGCGCTGCAACTTCTTGCGTCTGGATCTCTCCGTATTGTCTGTGCCTGTTTTGTTTGTTTGGATATAAAACACGTTAGAAAATAGTATGGGATTCACTTTGAGTCATTGAACCACAGATCCAGGATCCCGAAGGATCTTGGGCTATTTTCACGGTGTTCTGATGCTTCGATGGGCGACACAAACTTTCACATGAAAAAATAAGCACGGAACAATAGTTTGCAATGTGTAGACAGTGCTATGGCCATTTAATGCCCGTCACCACGTACCATTCAACCGGCCAAAACTCCTGGGGGGCATGCCCCATGTCTGCCAGACCTACCCACAAAGTACCCACAAACAAATCTTGTCCATAATTATGTCTGCCACTTTTAATAACTCATTTTATCACATGCTGAACTGTTTTGTTTTGATCTTTAGCTCACTACACTGAGGTGCCATATATTATGTTCACGCATTCCAATTCCCACATTTGCTTTATTCTTAGTCTTTGTCCAGTTTCTTGAAACATCTTTGCTATCCCGCCAACTACACCACTTTATCCAAATGATTGTGGGTAGAAACAGGACACCTCTATACAGCCACCCTCTCGGAGGGCGGGTGATCCCTTTTAGAGCGCAATCCGGGGGTGAATGGCCGGGAGCGCTGTTAGCGCACTGCAGTGGTTTTAAAACGACGTCAATTACATCAGGATAGCATTGCAGCTACTGGTATCATCTGGAGCACAGCGACTTAAAGTAATCTTGTTTTGAAAAATACCGAACCGAATACATCTGAAAATGACTGTGCTATAGCCGTCGTTCAGAAGGACAATGCCACATGTATCAATTGTGTGCTAAATTATACCAGCCAGATGGCCAGTGGTACCAGCGTGCATAATGCACATGCTTAACTTTGTCTTGCTGAGATACAGATGGCGTAGGTGCAGGAAAACATGTGCGTTGTGCATGCGTCTCAGAAACGGTTTCAAAATCTAACAATATTTATTTTCATAGTCCAGCGACGGATTTTGGATGCCAGCAGATTTAGGGCAAAATACAACTATGCATTTTTGGCCCAAGTGGATCTGTCGATACAATATATTTAAATATCTCAAATACAAAGGATCCTGTGATAAACATCCAAAGTATATATGCGATGGCACGGGATATTGAATCCGAATCCGATGCGACAAATAAGTTAAAATTACACAAAACTTGCTATGTATATGTCTCTAAAATTGAAACACGCATATTATATCCCACCGGTTTTACTTGCAATTTGAATAGCGAAATAATTACGGTTGATAAAATTAATAGTTCAGAGCTTATGCTTTTTCACTTTCGATCCGATCGATCTCTCAACAAAGTTTGGGAGGCGGATATGGGGTCTCAGTGGATCACATGAAAACACATTGTCTCAGATCTCGGACTCCAGCAGATCTCCCGACTACTTTCTAAAGCAGATCCGGGATCTCAAGATATATCCGGGATCCATCTGAAAGGGATGCAATCCCTGGGTATACTTTTTGGTATAGGTATACGCCATGAGTTGTCACATCTTGAGTTGCCATTTGAATTCACTGAGGGTCATGCTACTTCCATCTGTGTATAGTGGCATGCAATGCATTTCGTCGGCGGAGCGCGTTTCTAATAGAGCTGCCATTCTTGTCATATATAGCGGAGCTGCGCCTCATAATGCGTTAAAACGAGGCGTGCCCATGATACTCGTACTGGATTACCGAGCGGCCCGACAAGCTCGGCATTCTAATTCGTCTGCTAAAAGGCCGCCGTGCAGCAGTGTATTTTTCGGATATAGTATAAACGACTATGATGAATGGTTCGCCGTATGGTTATTACCAGGAACTTATACTGTCTTTTATGTTTGACGTGTATTAACTTGAACAAAATACTACTTACCAAAAATTGATTAATCAATCATTGGGAATTCTGTCCCGTCCAATTCAACCAATATACCTCCGGTTTGTCTGGATTGCAGTCTAGATCAGTATCAGTAATGAGGATGATTATCAATTCAAATATATCGCAATTTGTCGGCTCGTCTCCTGATACTGTTCTGCCCTTAAACCTGGTCATGCAGGATTATACTAGTTAACAGTCAGGATATACTAAAATATATCTAAATTCTGCCGGCCAAGCGGATTGCGCTCTGATCGGGTGGTGAGGTCAGGATCCAGCGCTAACCAAGCTAACTGCTTAGCGCTGGTCCTGACTTCGGAAAGCCATCCATACAAAACATTCGGACTAAATTTATTTAAAAAAAAACACAGATAGTACCTTCTATCGACATGAACTGCGCCATGTCGGTGTTAAATAACAAGTTTGTCGGCCCCACATTATGAATATGCGGTTAAAGAGAATAGCTCACCTTTAACATGGGGGTTTGAACTGAGATAGATTTGTAGAGCAGATATACAAATTTGTTTTGGCTGAAGAATAAACTCGCAACGTTAAGTAGTTTCGACACAGGATTAGTTTGCCCCTTCAAGAAGACAGAGTTTAATTTCCCCGAAACCTCTTCGGTGGTAGTTCCCTACCTCCACCGGGCGGGCGCCGGAGGTAGGCACGGTTCGTTAGTAGGGGTCGGAGTGCTCAAAAGACGATTCATGCAATTCGAAAGCTTACCACATGAGGATCTCAGATCTATATTTATTTTTGAAATCTGTCGAGGGATTTTTTTGCACATTCCATTTTTGTTCAAATATCGGAACTTTTCGGATGACCGATGCTACCGCTTACGTTAGAGCAGAAAAG